>PVIR01028022.1:0-22034 GCA_004026965.1 Petromus typicus
GTGTATTACAGGAAAATCAGCACTTTTTATTATAGAGCAACAATAAGGCTGTATGTACGATGTTATTAAAAACTTGAAAATACCATCAAATTGGTCTTTGTAAGTCTAAGTAAAGAATTTTTTCTGTGTAAAATAACTAGCGACAACTATCCTTTCACATCTTAGAACAGTGATTCATTGCACTCAAGATTCATTCTGGGATTAAAACAGAAAGGCAAACCTCAAACCTAAATATATGATTGACTTTATCAACAGACACTTAGATGCTTAGTTGGACAACAGATGCTTAGTTGTCCAACTAAGTACTGACTTAGAAATACAGCAAAACCATGTATGTAATAAGTTCATTTTATTGTTGATAGCTATTAAAACATATTGTGTTAAAATTATTTCATAGTTACTGATTTTAGGTATAAATCAATAATTTATGCTTTAAAGATCTGATATGTTTCTTAATTATATGCTACATTCAGTCTTATGTGCACAAGTTTAGGTGATTTGTTAATGTTTTATAGTAAGTAGTTGAGTATTAAAATATATTCAGTAAAAGTTACAGGTGAAGAACTTTTTAGAAGGGTTTCTTTGCATTGAAGAAATTGAATTGATGACATAATTATTCATTTAAATTAATTTTGATGATATGGTAAATATTTTTATCAAAATAATCACAAGAAATTGAAACAAGGCAATAAGTATGTAGTATATGGATGATTATATTTTTAATGAAGAAATTGACATTGATATTTAGTGAAACTTTTGATACATTATAGATGTTTATATGTTAGGGACCAGAAAAGTTTTTATAGAAACAGAATGTGCCTTTTCAAACTATTATATTTGGACATCAGTATTATTTTAAATTGAAGAGAATAAAGAAAAAAAAACAGAATGTACCTTTTCAAACTATTATATTTGGGCATCAATATTATTTTAAGTTGAAGAGAATAAAGAAAAAAAAAGTACAAAAAGAGTTAGATAAAAGTAGTAATCTGGTGACCTAGAGCTCATCATCATAAATATAGTTAACATTAAGTTGTTATATATAGTATAGTTTTGTTTAATGTGTAAATACATTCATTGCATTGACTATTTCCCAAAACTACAGTTTTTCACAAAATTATTGATTTTTAGAATTTTTGTTTTATTTGTAAAGTTAAGGTCACCTAAAACACAAGCTGTTACAACTCTGGTAATTATAATTATTCAGTTTAAAGAGATCATCACTATGTTTTATAAATAATGTAGGTAGAAACTGAAACCTTAAAGATTCAATGATGTGCTTGCTACATTTACTTTCTGTCATCAGTAAAAATTTCCACAAGGACATTAATCAAGGTGGATGTTATATTTTTTCACTATCATTATTTCCATGTACCAAAGACAACACTTCCAATTAGTTGCAAAACCTGTGCTGTGTTTAGGAGATCTAGATGTCTATCATTTGGTTGCTGACATATACTGTGAAATGAAGGAGGACTCTATCACTTTGAAACTATTTTCATTCAAAGCAAGATAGTTTAGAAAATTCTTCTTCATGTTTACTTTAGCATTAAGTTGAATTCAAATCTTTACCTTAGACTTGGATTCTTAGAGGGAAAGTAGAATATTCCACAAAGTATGTTAGTTTCATTTCATTGTGAATTTCTCAACACTTACAAGCTGACAGAGATTTCTACCTCCGTATCCTTAAGAGTGGGGAAACCAAAGACAAAAACAAGACTAGTCTTCCTGATTTTTTAAAAAGGAAAGAACAATACAGCTTTGAAAATGGAACAATGAGAGTTCAATAAAAAATGTGAAAAGCATCCATCCATTTAATGTAATGGTGCCAACTATTATAGGAACACATTTAAAATTTATTGTCTACCAGGAAAAGTTACAGAGAGCAATGTTGAACCTAAAAAGATTACATTCAAGGAGATTGATTGCACTTGAAATCTTATCCAGATCATTTCTGATGACATATTAAAATTTTCATGTAATGTGGTACTTTACTTCAGTGAATGGGATTCATTTCTTTTCTTCAGTGAAGAGCTTTTGAAAATCTATTTTACCAATAAAAACATTAAGAAAGGTCATAATGTTAAGTGAAATAAATGCAGCACATAAGCTTAAATATTGCTTGGTTTCACCTATATGAGGAATTTACATTGTATATGCAGAGCATGATAGAAGATAATAGGAAAAAGGGAAATAGTTTCTCCCCAAACAATAAAAGAATCAAGAGACAGAGGAGGATGAGGAAATGAACAAAGATGTGTTATGTACATATTTCAAGTTTCCCAAAGAAATGTAAATATTGGTACTGAAAAATACACTAAGAAAATGTTTGAGGATCTATAAAAGTAAATAGTGCTGATTTCAAATAAAATATTGTTGCCATTGGAAGTGTTGATGTCTAATGTGAAGTGTTTATTTATGTTGTAGTAGGAGAAACAGTGGCATGAATATCTTAGATGTCGCTAATATGAAATGATATGGTATTTTTCTAAGTACTTTCCTTTGATGGAATTCAAGGTTAAGATCTTAAATTAATACTAGGTCAGAACTTTGTCCTAAGTACAGATTTTCAATTTAAGTCCTGCAGTTAAATGCAATAAGCAAACAATGAAACAACAATGAAAGTCATGTAGTCATGTGGAGAGAAAGATAGATAGAAGCTAGGCAGAAAGCTGTTTGTAAAAAATAGAAGATTAAAAAGTATTTGAGAAGTTATCTTTAATCCTAAGAAAGAAAATAAAACATTCTTGGTACTTGTGACCTACACAAACTTCAAAATATTCTGAGAGCTCAGATTGTATTTTCTGAGAAATAAAATATCTGTAAAGAAACAAGTGTAAAATACTATTTATGATTTTTTAAAAAAATCAATGAATAATTAACATGGAGAACTAAGTCATTCATGGTGAATATAGAAGGACAATGTCTATTTTAAGGATAACATATGCACCTCTCTAGCGGAATCAATATATATATTTTCAAATGTAGTACATGTTTTCACATGGAAAAATAAACTAAATAGAAAATTTTAAAAATTATACAAACACTCACTGTAAGCAATTAAAAATGTTTTAACTACTGTAAACCATTATTTCCAATGTTAAAATCATTTTGTTTGTTTTTAGTTTTTTTGAGACAAGATCTCCCTTCGTATTTCATGCTGATCTTGAATTCATTGTGTAGCCCAGGTTGGCTTTGAACTCTGAGAGATCCTCTTGTCTCAGCCTCCTTTGTGCTGGAATTATAGATGAGTGTCACAACACCTGGCTCCAACATATTTTCAAATGTGAAATGATATTGGTTTATTTCCATCTTGTAAGCTCATTATAAAACAGCATGAAAAACTCACTTTTTTTAAAAAAACAGAATTCTATTAAATTAGATCTTTGAATTCATGAGAGTAGAATTTAGTACAATTATTTTTAGAATTACTCTCTACTAAATGCATTCACTTTGATAAGCTTTTCTAAGGTGGAAATATAGCCAAACAACAACTCTTTTAGTTTCTAGTTATCATAAGGCTATGGTATTTAAAACTGAATCCTGAATTTGTTTGTATTGATGAACTTATACTATTTTGGTTTCATATTGTAAGAATATAATGATCTAGTTCTCCATTTGTTAATTTTTCAAGCATATACTAAAATGAATAGAAACTATAATTATATAAGGACAAGTATATGCATATCAATTAAATAGGTGAATAATTTTAGGTAGTTATCTAACCATTTTCATCACAGCCTATACAAAATTTGATCTAAAGATGCATTTTTTTATAAAATAGTAACATCCAATGAAAATTTATGATTTTAGTCCATGTTTAAGAGATATGCTTTGTGACAGCAGATCTCTACCTAGAGCACAATATGCATTTATAAAGAGCATCGTAGCTTTTACATCTTTCCTAATAATTTTATGGGTAAGATACCTTTTCATAGGCTTTGTTTTGAGGGAAAGAAATGTACCTTTGTCCAAGGGTTGTAAAAATCCTTTTCATGAGCTCTTCCTCTTTTCTCTTCTCCCTTTGCCTCTATTCATCTTTTGCTCCTTCCCTTATTCTTCTTGTCTCATTGTCTTTTGCTTAAAGAAAAAGTCAATAAAGTATGTTTCACTCTTCCCAGAATTTATCTTGTGGTCTAGAATAAGCACATCTTGTGATTTATATCCTAAACATCACTTTGGGTGAAATAAAGTTTAGATATAAAAGCAAATAAAATGTATAGTTTTGCATACTTACTGAAAATGAATTATTGATATGTTAAAACATGTCTGACCTCAAATAGATATTTTAGAGTATTAACTATGATAAGTTAGCATTTTATTTGGGGTGTGAATATCTCCTCATGGAAATGGGTGCATTCATATAGAGTTAAATGTTTTTTGGTGTATAGGGTAATCTTCCCAGTTTTGCAAAGTCCCTGAGACATAACTATGTCTTCCTTATTTGAAATTTCATAGCATTTCTTCTAACACTACCTTTCCTTTAAGGCACCTTTTATTTCCTCCTGCATTATACTGTTTTAAATTCATCCTTTCCTAGAAAATATCTACTAGATTCGTGAAGACATTACTGAGCTTTAATACACAAATCAATATTGTGTTTATAACAGCTATCCAATCTATAAACATTTAGGAAATAAATTAATGTATGATATTTATATTTATTAGTGCTTAAAAGCAAAAAGCAAATGAGTGTCTTCTATATTCATATTAGAATTAAATTTTATAAATGAAATAAGCACTTACAATTAAAGCCAAGATGTTAATTGTGCCTTAATTTGATTGTCCTTTTAGTTGATTATTTTAGCGTAAATATAATTTAATTTTATCTTGTCTTCTTTTTATAAGAACACAACAAGTTTTAACATCGTAAATAGGAACTCCAAAGAGGTAAGGTATCATCTATTTATCAACAGTTACATTTATTTTCTTGCATTTTCCTTCTGTGTTTGAAAGTATGGATGCATGAAGCATATATTTTCTTAAGAATAGAAATTTTCAATACTGAAATTGTGCATGCAATTCTAAATGAGATTGTTTCTAAAGTATAGTCAATTGCAGTTTAAATCAAATGCACTCTGTTGGGTGTATGATATTACTACCCCTTAGAGTAGAATATGAAATATATGAACCATTATGTGGCTTACACAGTATGAAACTCAAACAATTCCAAGGAAATCAGTTGGTAAAATGATCACATAGATTTCACTCTTGTAATCAATTTAAAACTTCAGTTGGATATTATAACTAAACATAATATTTGAAAGCTAAAAATAATTTTATGTCAATAAATGAAGTTGTATATACAATATTGGGAAGGTGACAATTTTAAGCTAGATGATTTACATCCACAAATCTGAGACATTCATTAGCAAAAAGATTACTTTTCTCTGTCTTACTTCTATGTGGAACTATGGCAAACATCCCAGGAATTCTACTATAAACACTTGAAATGTGGTCCATTATTTGAAATGATACACCGAGATGAGATGTATTTTTGTGTATGTGTGTGTGTAGCTTATATATATTTGTTAAAAGTCAGTAGAACAGCAGTATGAAAAAATTTGATACTTAGAATTAAACAAGAGAAACTATGATTGGCCATTCCTCTAATCAACAAAATTCATTGTTTTGTTATGATGCCTGAATTATTAATTATATTAAGATTACTATGGAAACTTTATGCAAAAATCAATTTACACGTTCTTGCTGGACTGAACCACCAGTAGTTCAAATATGTTTCACTCAGTAGCTTGCACTACTGGTGGTAAAATGAGATCTACTCACTTTTATTAGCCTTTTTAGTAGTAAAATTAATAAAATTCTGAAAAGAGACCAAATATAGTTAGTTGTTGGACTTTCCATTATTGCTGAAATGTAATTATAAATTTATACTCCTTATACTAATTAAAATAATCATTATAATAATTAACAAATTTATTTCAATAAATTAAAAGAAATGTCTTTATATTTGAGTAATTTATCAACAATTAAGTCTGGGTTTTAACATGAAAATCTTGCAAGTGCCTTATTGTGTATAATAATTTATAATTGCTGTACCACAAATTATCTACTCTACACTTCTCATTCCATTGTAATGTTTTCTTTAAAGAACTGACTTTTGATGACCTCTTGATCTCCTAAATCAACACCTTTCTTTGCATTATTGTAATCAACGATGCCCAGAGAAGCTGTACAAGCCTCAAGTGCCAGTCATGTGTACCGCAGGTGTTTCCACCCAGCAGGAATGATCAGATTCCAATCAGAGCTGCCAACAGCGAGGTCATGATTAAATAGAACTACCAAGTTCACTGGTTTAGGCTGTCTAAAAACTATTTGCTACTTATGCAAGCAAGGCTTTAAAGGAACAGGCAAACTGTTCTTCAATTAGGATTAGAACAGAGAAAATATAGGTTGTTGTTAATAATTAACCTTGTTTTTGAGTAAAGAACAGAATTATGGGAACAGAAATTGAGTAAGAGTCCTTCTAACCTTCACACATAGCCTTTGGCCAGACTCACTTCTATAAACAATCCAATTGATGGGTTCTTTACAGCCTGCATAGCTCACAGCTTGCTGTAGGCATTATCAATAGGGCAGTTCCCCATAACTAGGTATAGACAATATCAAAAGTATTATTGTTCTTTTTTTTCTTCTCTTCAGAAAATGATTAAAATAAGTGCAACATCTTCTGTTTACTAAGTTTTCTTTTAGTAAGTGCAAAAATTAACTTTATGTTCATGCTCTATGCAATACAAATTAAATGTTCCAATATAAAACACAACAGTGTAGATGAAGGGATAAGATATAGAGATAGGAAGCAGTAGTGCAATGAAGACTCAGATCAACATTTTTTTTTCTGTAAGCCTGTATCCTGCTAAAAAATATTTCATATCAAATGAGTTTTATTTTCTTATGTGATTATACTGCAAAATATGTATTAATAAGCATGTTCATTAGAAATCAACAGAATCAAAGAGGAACATTTCACAGGGGGTCAAAATTATAAAGTCAATTTCTCTTTCATTTCCTGAAAAGTACTGAACATAGCATTTGGGTTTATCTGTATAAAGTATAATTAGCAGCCTAATATTTCAAATAATCAACTTGGATCTCTAAATTAAGCATATTATGGTTTACTATTAGGGTCATGAGGCCAAATTACCTTTTGTCAATATAGTTAAAGCATTTCATTTGGTTTCAAGTTTATTATTTCAATAGCTCAATGAATAACACAACTGATGAATATTGTCAAATTTATATATAAAATTAATTCATATGAATATCTGCCCATAAATTTAGATGCAATATTATAAAGATATCTAAATCTGATAAAAAAGAATGAGCTTGTGCATAAAGAACCTGAGATTCCACACATGTAGTTAATGTGTGAGAAAATGTTGTATTTATAAATTAATTTACAAGGTATTAGTAGAGAGCTAGAACTTTAATAACTGAATTTTAATGAATGTTAATAAAATTTGTTGCCTAACGCTGACATATACCTTTGATGTGTCATTTTCAGACACACAAAAGGAAGTTTTATTAAAATCAATTTAAGTGCAACTTCCCTGTACAATTATTGTATTCCATTCTATTTCAATAGATTTAAATGGTGAAGTTTCTAGTTTGCAAATCTTATTAGATCTAATTAGTTACTTTTTAAGTATAGTTGAGATTTTATTGATTGGACATATTTTCTATTCAAATAAAATCTCTCCCAAAGTACAGTATTCAATTTTTATTTTACACTTATAATTTTGAAAAAAAAAATACATAAGCATCTCCATTTATTACACTGCAGTTTCACTCACTGCATGTTTTTTAAAAAGTTAATACTGAATCTTTGTGTCTAATTAAAAACTTTGTTACTTCATTTATTTCATGTGAGAGATGTGGAAATACAAAAGAAAGCAAATAGTTGAATTACATCTTATGTACAAATGCTCTCCTTCCTCCAAAGTCTCATTTGCCCAAGTGGGCTTTGGTTGAGGTTGGATAATGAGGGTTTCTAGGTGACTTCCTGTTGGTGGGTGAGGTCAGCAGGAATGGAGGCTAAAATGAAGCATGGCCTGGCAGGGTTACCTCCCTCACCCCAGCTTCTCCCATGTCTCTGTTTCCTGCCCAGAACCCCAGAAGCAACAATTGCGTTGGTGTGCCCCTTCCATGGAGGTAGCCATCTATTTAAAACTCAGACTATTAAAATGTAGTGAAAACAAATCTTTGCTGCTTTAAATTTCAAGTATCACTTATTTTCTCCCAGCAATGAGGGAAGTAGGTAAAATAGTTTAATCATGAAAATGAAGTGAAATCTTGAATAAAACGGAGTTTAAAAGCAAAGCTTATTTTAACATTGTGCATCTAGGACGATTTCATCATGTCTGCCAAATTTTAAAACTATGTAGATTAACACATTAGTCAAGGTTCTCCAAAGAAATAAAAATGAGGGAATACATATAGTTATAAGATGAAATTTACTCAATTAGCTCACATATTGAGAAGGTTAAAATGCATAACTTGTCTATACAGTGAACAAGGCCTGGAAACTCTACAGCTGCTTGGTCCTAGAGGCAAGTAACCTCAGAATGAGGCCAAAGACAAATGCCAGTCTAAGACCAGAGGTCATTTTGCAAATCTACTTTGAGAGACTGAAATCTGGCAATTGATATTTGTAGGATCCAGAAAGAGAGAGAGAGAGTATGCGAGAGAAATAGAGAAAGGTGAGAGTGAGGGAGAGACAGAGAGAAAGATAACAGAGAGAGGAAGAGGGAGAGGGATTTTTTTCAATGGAGATGGGCTATTGGTGAAAGCTACCTTCCCCTTGTGCTTTTTCTCACATTGGTTTCCAGGCCATTGGAGAGTGCAACTCACCTTCTAAGTATGTCATGACTCAGTTTCCCAGCCCTTAAGACATTGTTTTGAAAAAAACTTTTACGTATTCACCCACAATAAACTTTAATACTTTCATTCAGGCATCACACCAATCTAGTCAATTTAACAGTCAATAATTAGCCAAATAAAGTTATGAAAATTTCAGCCATATATTAGTAATTTAAAGACCTTTAAATGTGTGCATCATGGAAAGAATATCATAAGCTATTTAAGAAAAGGAACAGGTTTAGTTAACTTGAATCTAGAACATTTGGACTCAGAAATAGAATGTATAACTTCTACCTGAAATTGAACCTTGATTAATTAACATTATTTTACTAATTTTTATTGAAATTTAGTATATTTCAGTGGCACACTGCTAAGAGGACTCATTAAAATAATTATGGTATTCTCAAAATTAAACTTCATACTAAAATAAAATAAAATAAAATATTACAGGGCCAGGGATTTAAGTAAGTGTTTCCAGCACCTGCACTGCAAGTGCAAGGGTGTGGGTTTGATCCCTGGTAACCAAATACAACAGTGCCTGACATGAAGACTCATAATACCAGCCATCAGAACTGAATACCACAGTGCCCAGTGGTGGTGGCTCATGCCTGTAATCCTAGCACTTGGGAGGCTGAGGCTGGGGTCAGCCTGAACTACAAAAGTGAGACCCTATATCGAAAAAAAAAAAAAAAAAAGTTTCAGCTCCCTCTTCCAGTGTTATAATACTTACATTCCAAACTGGAATATTGGATATCTATTGTTAATTTCCCAGACATGTATTTAATCCTCTACACATGAATTTAAAAAAGTCTTTCGTTCAAAAAATAACTAATCATAAGATATGATTAACTTACCAATTAAAGTTTTTAATTGGAAAAAAGCTTCCTAATGTTGTATATTTTGATACAACAAATTTTTTATTGATACATAAGAATCGTACATACCAATGAAGGATAGTATGTTTAGACATAATATGTACCAAATATAATGATCAATTCTGAGTAATACATATTTGTCACCTTGAATATTTATCATTATTTATTTTTACATAAAATTCTTCGGGTTGGCCCATGTTGCCTCAAATAACAAATTTCATTTTTATGGCCAATATTGTAATCCATATATACATATATGTATATAATATATATAATCCATAATTATATAATGCAATTCATAATATAATATATGGATCATACATTTTATATATATATTTTTTTTTCCTTTGTCATTCATCACTGAATAAAAACCTAGGTTGATTCCGAATCTTGATTACTGTGAACAGTGTTATAATAAAAATGCAAGTGCCAAAACCTCCTTAGAAGTCTGAGTTCTTTCTAGTTAAATATACATAAGGGACAGTTAATCCTAGATTCTATGGAAATCCTACTTTCACTTAAAAAAATCAATACTATTTATTTATTTACTTTTTTGTAGTACAGAGATCAAACTGAGGATCTTGCAAGGCAGGGTGCTGCACCAAGGAGCTACATGCCTAGCTCATTAGCTAAATTATATCTCCATAGCATATAAATTTTCTATTTATCTGTATCTTACCAGCATACTTTAATAATAATCATAACTGGGGTGAGCTAATGCTTAGTTAAGGTTTTCATTTCCCTTATCATTAGTGATGTTGAACATTTTTTCTCTATATTTGGTGAACATTTCTGTGTCTTCTGTTGCTAAATCCCTATTTAGAACACTTGCCATTTTAAAATATAATTATTTAGTTTTTGTTTAAAGTTGAATTGTTGTTTCTTATATTTCCTGATATTAATATTTATGAGATTCATTGTTTCCAAGTATGTTTCCTGTTGTTTAGGTTTTCACTTTACCAGTTTCCATTTTGTTATTTACTGTGCAAAAAAAATTTAGTTCTATTAATGTACACTATTTTCTGGAAAATACTTGTTTTATGTTTACTAATGATTGACAACTCTACTGTATTTGTGTATTAAAATTCACTTTTATTCATATGTTTTACAGAAGTATTATTTAATGGCAGAAGTTAGTTTCATCAGCAATTCTATAACACAGTAATAAATTAAATCCCAATCATTGGATAGACCATAAGTATTTATACAAAAGCATTTCAACCTAGAGAATAACTATTTTTGTATAAGTGATAATTTCATCAGAATACTATGTCAAAATTAAGAACAAAAAAGAGGAAGCAACATGTATGGTTATATAAAGTCCTAGACTATTTAGATACTATTATAATTTACAAAAGAATGAAATACTTAAAACAAGCACTTTTGGGAGAGATATATGTTCTAAAAAGAATTTCAGTGAGATAAAAGCTAACTCACCGAATGAGCTCTAACTAAAATTTATACTCTAAGAAGACATCGAAACATGCTAGAAGAAATAATTTGTGTAGCTTTAATTATTCACATTCTCTTGTCCTATTTACTATTTTTATGCTATCATTATTGTCTTTATTTGATTTACTTACACAAGAGCATGAAAAACTCTGTTGTCCTACTTACCAGGCTAATAAAACTCATCTGTGGTTTGTAGGAGAGAATGGGGAAGTTTATCATTGTCCTCTGCCCAAATTCAAATTTCACCTCCCTTGGTACTCGATTCATTAGACACATTCACGGCCTTGAAAATTACTATATTTTCTGTTTTTATTTACTATAAGTTTATTGCTACATTTTAGATATGAATACGTTTATGAAAATTGCTTACAAACTTTTTAGTTGTGAGTGAGTGCTTAACTAAGATATTCTCCTTTACTAGAATAAAGTATAAAACACTGAATTAAATTATGTTGCATTTTATCAATAAGCTTTGAAATTTGCTATACAAGTATCTGTGGTGTACTGTGACAGAATTATATTTTTCTTGATTGAAAACACATTTTAAATACTTAAATATGTATTCTTACCTGTGTACTATATTTTTTGAGCTAAGCTTTTATTATGAACAAAAAAAAGTGTCAAAAAAATTAATTACATAAATGAAACAGAAAAAGGAACATGAAAGAAACAAAGCAAATTAAACTATGAGAGTACAGAAATACTGTCATAACCCCAGATAGACTTCTGGGAAATATTCTTTTCTCCAGAATTACATCACTGCTATTATTCTAGAAAATCGTAACGTTGAGACCCCCTCTCCCAGTCTGGATGATGTCGTGATCTCACACACACACACACACACACACACAGATATGTGCAAACACACTTACAGTTTTCATACTTTGGATATCAAGTAACAAGCAACAGAAATACTTATAATGATTCCAGCTTCCTACATGGACTTTTTTTGTTTTGGTTTGGTTGGTTTTGGCGGTACTGGGATCGAACTCTTAGTCTTGTGTTTGCAAAGCATGCCTGTGCCACTGAGCTAAGTCGCTGATCCTCTATGAATAATTTTTATTTTTTCTAGAGACTATCAATAAAATTGAAAAGAGGAATTACATGCTTATAAACAATAATTAAGGCTCATAAATATATCAAATAATTCTGAAAAGATCTAAAAATCAAATACTAGTAAGACAATTAAAATTTAGATTTATTGAAATGGAGTGAATAAATAATTCTAAAATTTTACAGAAATAGTAGTAAAAGTTTTAAAAATTTGTAAAAACTATAATGGAAAGTATTCTTAAAATACATTGCTTTGAATTTAAAATTATATAATGAAATTCTGTATAGATAGACAAATTGATGCAACACATATCCTATAAATAATCTATACATACACAGTACCAAAACCTACTGAAATGCTATTATTTGACTAGTAAAAACTGATTTTTGTTTGTTTGTTTTTGAGTTAGCATCTCACTTTGTAGTTCAGGCTGGCTCTGAACTCACTAGGTAGTCCAGGCTAGTCGCGAACTCCAGGCAATAGTCCTATCTTCCTGCCTCTGTATCCCATGGAGGCATGAGCCACCATGCCTGTTTAGATAGTTCTTCTTTCTATTATTATTATTATTATTATTATTATTATTATTATTATTATTATTTTATAGTTTAGGCTGGCCCTCTGCTCAGTCTTGAACTTACAACAATCCTGCCTCTGCTTCCCGACTGCTGGGATTACAGACATGAGCCACCACACCCAGCACTGTGGTATGTGATATTGATTTCTGGTGAGCATCAGTTTTCATGCTCAACATTGTTGTATGTAGTTACCAGGGATAAAACTTGGATCTTTGTACTTCCATGGCAGGCACTAGAATCACTAGGCTAAATCCTCAGCCCAACATAGATTATTTCTAAATTGATTTTATTGATACATTTTATATGCACACTGTGACCATAACTAACATTAAGAATTAGTACCAGTACATGATATGACTTAATTTCTTCATTTTTCCCTATTTCCCTGTCCCTCCAAATCACCTACCTCCTGTATAGATTGACTATTTTTAATTTAAATTTTCAGCAACTTGGAACTTTAAAGTGTGGACATATCTTAATAACTCAAAGTTTACCAGGAAATAATCAAAATATTGAATATTATACTGAGACCTGAAAAATATTATATTTAGGAAGGAGAATGTAAAAGGCCTTCAAAAATTAAAGAAATCCTGTTCCCTTGAAACAAAGGATGTATATTTTGTATATACTGAACTAAGGCTGTAAAGTAAACATTAAAATAGTAAAAAGACACATTATAAAAACAAAAAATACAATTCATAAATAAGAGTAAAAGATAATTCTCTTAATATCTGCAAAACTCTTAATGTCAGGATGAAAAATGTTTACAATCATGAAGTGAAATTAATATCAACTGAGTAGGGAAAGTAAAATATAAATGTCTCTCAAATATGAAAAATGCCACATTGCAAAGGCAAAAGAAAGATTGTATTCACAAATATGAAAACAGTATTTCATTTTTGAGATTTGCAAATATTATAAGGTCAATAAATCACTGAGTTGGATTACGTTTAATATAGCAAACACTATTCATACTGCTGAGAAAAAAGAAATTACACATAGATATGCAAATTTTCAAAATTGTAAATATGACAAAATATTTACACAATAAATAAATATTTACAATATTTACACAAAATTGTAAATATTTTAATAGGTAATTTTATTACCAAAATGGTCATTCAGCTAAAACACTACATATGTAGTGACATTTGATTAGAATTGTATTGGTAGACAATTTTATATAGGTCTTTGTTATTTCTTTGTGTGTGTGTTTATTTTTGCCGCTAGGGATCAAACTTAGAACCTTTCACTTTCCAGGCAGGCACCGCATACTGAGCTAAATCCTAGGCAAGGTTTTTGTTATTACTGTAAGCCAAAGTGCACTATTAGTTTTTTGTTTTAAATCCTGTCTTCCAGAAAATTTGTTTCCTTGACCATCTTGGAAAACAGATCTGAGATCTTCTAAAGAAAAGGTCATCCTTGGAAGGAAGGCAACAACCTCCAGCTGTTCCTCAAAGGTAAAATTTCTAGTAGAAAACTACAACCACAGTTAATATTGAGTCTAATGCATATGATGCTTCATCCTATATATTTCTGTCTGTGATAGTTTAATTTACAAATTAGGAATATTAAGAGATTTAAAACACTAAATAATTGTATCATAAATTACTATGAGCATACAACAATAAAATTTTTATGAATGTGTTCCCTCTGAAAATATATTATGCATGGAATCATACTTCTTGTGATGACATGAGATGCTACAATGCTTCCCCAAGGAGACAAACTGAGGGAGATGATGTAGCAAATGGCAAGAACAATGGAATAGGTGTGATGAAAACAAAAAGACATATATTGATGGAGATTAAGGCAACATGTCTTGCATTAACATTTGTTATTAAAATATTCACTATATTTTCATTAACCTTTGTATATACACATTGATCATATTAATGTGATGAAGCATAATATTTTTGTGCATACATTTAGTGTGCAATGATTGCTCACTATTAATCCAACCCATTCTCTTTTGTCTTTAACAGAGACATCTCATCTACTTTTCCAGAAAGTAAGATAAAGTGAATTTGAAAATAGTGGGGTAGTTAATTATTAATTATAATGTGAAATCCTATATAGATGTATACATCTAGTATTAGATATAGATTAAATAAATTAAGATGTGCCCAAATTTTAATAATATTTTTGCTAATACACATATTTACTGGTACAGAACAATGAGTATCAATAAAAGTTCTTCTTTATGATTGTTTTAGAGGGGTGCTTCTTGTGTACTTCAGAGAAACCTTGAACTTGATATGGCATTCTTATAATATCTGTGATTTTCCTGCATCAGGTTCAAGACAACTGAATTACAGGAATGCTTCGCCATGCCCAGCTCTCAAAATACAAATTTCTGTTTGAAAATGTAATGCAAAACATATGTAAACTTTGATATCATCTGTGCAAATGGTGAAAGATGTATATATTTCAAATAAATAAAAAGAAACATAACTTATACTTTTATTTTAAAATAAAACTTCATGAGAACAAGAAAGCTTTATGGGAGTGTGTTCTTGCTGCCATATTTTATATTTTTCAGCAGGATTGGTTTCTGGCAATTGCAATAGGTTGCAGTTCCCCACTAAACCTTGCAGAGGAGACTCAATGTTTTCTTTGGCCTGTTGTGTCATCTGATGGAGGGTTTAGATGGCACCATATAACTGTCTGTGTTTCCAAAGTTTATCAGAGTACACAAAATATACAACTGATGCTATATATGTTGTATAAAATAAACATTTGCACACACATGCCTATTTGGGGTCTTCAGAAGACACCTAACATTTAAAAATATTTATTAAATATTTGTTCTGGTTATGAGGGTTTCCATGAGCTGCATTGGCAAAGGAAGTCTTTTTTGATAAATAAAGGGTTGGAGCTAGTAGAAAAATTTTAAGGGGAACAACAAAGACTGAGTTTGTGACTGCCAAATCTTGGAAACAACCCAAATGTCCATCAAATGGAGGCTGGATAAAGAAAATATGATTGTTTTATAGAATGAAGTATTACTCTGCCATTAAAAATGAGAAGACTGAGACATTCATACTCAAATGGATGTACCTTAAGGACATTCTCATAATCAAAATAAATAGGCCACAGATGTGTAAATATCGTATCTTTTTTCTGGTATGAGAAAATGAAGTTGTAAATGAGTTTTAGTATGTATAGTTGATATTCTGAAATAGAAATATTTAAAAGAAAAGAGGTTGTAGGGGTAAATAACGAGGAAAAGATGTATGTGATAATAATAAAGAAAAAAGGAAACAAATTATGTGTATTGGGGGTGGCGGTGGCAAGAAGGGGGGAAGGGGAAATATCAGAATTGAGTCCTGTCATATTCTGGTACAAACTCTCAGTGTTGAATGCGATAATCATGGATATTCATAATGTACCAATAAAGTTTTTTTTTTTTAAGTTGAACTCAAGAAGTAAAAAACAAAGCCATAAATGTATGAAAGAAGTACAGAATGAGTAAGATAATGTGAAGGGAGAAGTCTTTGATCAATCAGCTGGGGAAAGACTTTGCAAACAAATTTTTTACATTCACAGTATTCTGCATAGTAGTTTTTACATTTTATTTTAAGCAGAATGGATTCAGTAAGTATAAAGGCAAAGCATATTGTCATGTTTGTAAGGAATAAGAAAGCTATTCCTGGAGTAGATTGAATGGCATATCTCAAGAAAGTAGACTAAGTAGAAAAAAGAAGGAGGGAGGCAAAGGCTTTCCTATAAGGTGCAACCTAAAAATCTTTGCTTTGGAACAAAAGGAGTCTTAAGAACTAAAGGAACTGAACTGAACAATTTATAAATATAAAGTTATGTAAAATAAAACAGCTTCATAAAAGAGTTATAATTTCTTATGGTAAAAAAGTATGACAGAGAAAAGCTACTGGAAAGAGTGGGTGGGGAAGGAGAGCTGGAGAGAGAGAGGAACAAAAAGGAGAGGAGGGGAGAAGAGAGGAGAGAAGAGAGAAGAATGGAGGAAAGAAAGAAGAGAGAATAAGAGTTCACAGTAACTAGTACAATAGGAAGAAATAAAGAGCCACAGATAAACTAGTCTCCAGGGCATACTTTAAAATCTACTCCTGTCAACTAGGGTGAACTTCCTAAATTTTCATCTTCAAAGTCTAACGTCAAATTAAGAACTGTTAATGAATTAATCCACTAACAAATTTAGATCCATCATGATCCAATCACTTTACACAAAGCCCACCACTTGGTAAATGAGTTCAGATAGTTGTTTGTACATACTTTAAATTGAAAGAACAATATCATGAGTATGTATCAAGGGGTTGCCTCGTTGATTTATTTCATGACTTGGTTCATGTAGAAAGGATATAAAGAATAGTAAGTAACTTCCCTCTAATAGCATAGATGTGGCCTTTTCCTTCCTTTGTTTGATAAGGTTGACTAAGGGTCTGTAAATTTTGTTTATCCTTTCAAAGAACTAACTCTTTGACTTGTTCATTTTTTGTATCATTTTCTTAGTCTCCACTGCATTACTTTCTTCTCTGATCCTTATAATTTTTTGCCTAGTACAAGCTTTGGGTTTGTCTTTCTAGTCACTTGAGGTTCAGCATTAGATTGTTTATTTGAGCTTGCTCTGTTTTCTGTATGCAGGCATTGACTGCTATAAATTTTCCTCATAGAATTTTCTGCCATTAAAAATGATAAGATTGAATCATTCATATTCAAATGGATGTACCTTGAGGACATCCTCATCAGTGAAATAAATAGGTCACAGATGTGTAAATATTGTATTTTTTCTCTGGGATGAGAATATGAAGATGTAAATGAGTTCTGAAATATATAAAATTGATATTGTGAAATAGAAAATATTTAAAAGTAAAGAGGGTGTAGAGGTAAATAATGAGGAGAAAAAGATTGTAATAGTAATAAAAAAGGAAAGCAAGCCTATGTATGTGGGGGTGGGGGATTTCAGGGAGGGTGGAGGAAGGGGAAAAGTGGGAATCAAGTCACATCATATTCTAGTACAAACTCTCAGTGTTGTATATGATGATGATGTATATTCATAATGTACCAATAAAGATTTGAATTTAAAAAAATTAGGAAGAAATATGTAAAACTGAAAGTAATACATAGGAAAGCAGAGTATATTTGTCCCAAAAAGGCAAGAAAAAACTATTTATGGCAAGAACAATTCAAAAGATTGAAATATTAAATATAACATATTTTAGTTGATGACAATACCTGAAAATTGCATATTTTGATTCATATATAAAATGAATAAAACATAAAATGTATTGTTTTAAAGTCATTAATCAATCAGATAACAAAACTGAGATAGAGTTTCAAAGAATTCATAAATCTGATGTTTTATACCTTCAGGTACCATGTTAAATAATTTCATGAAGTATCCTTTATATATCTTTCCAAACGTAACAATTTTAATCACTTTTACATTAACTCAAATTTTCTTAATTTTAATGTAATAAGAGGGGAAAGAAAAGTGTCACTGACTAATTTATTTCTGGAAGCACAGGGACAGCCTGGATCCGAAGATACTAGATAACTCACTCAGGTCTGTTTCCGGCTGAGCGCCTCTTCTCCTGATTGCCACACTCAGGAACCTGATAGCAAGATCCTTTCTTTATAGATTCAGGCTCCCCATTATCTTCCTTTAGGAGATCCTCTCAGAAGACATGACCATAACATTTTTCAAACTCTTGAGGGTCATTAGCACAGTATCTCTCTTTCACCTCTCTCTTATCTTTTCCCAGGCTTCAGAAATTCAATTCACTTCTCTGTAAGGTGTTAAAACTCTGAGAATGCCGTTCTCAGTACTTACTAGTTATGAATGTTTATATGGCATAACAGAATCAACCGATTGCTTTCTACATTTCATTACACGATGAAGGCATTCAGCAGAATATTTAAGATTCCCACATAAACAGTACTAGATTTCTTATATAGCTTTTTTGAGGAAAGCTTTATCCTAGGAAGAATCAAAGATATATAGTGTCTATTAAAACATATGACAGTCTGTGAGTTTTATCTTATTGTTCATATAAATTCCAAACTAAAATTTTAGGTACTTAGTTTTCATATAGAATAACTGAGTTATGTAACAAATGACAGCATAATTGTGACTGAAGATTTTTGAAGCTAAAAATAACAGTTTAGGAGATTAACTTATTATGAATAGAAAATAAATCAAAAGCAATAAATATTATTTCTCCTATCATCTGGAAAATTACCTAAACTCTTTCCAAATATAATTTTATAAAGAATATTTAAAACAATGAAATCTGTATAATAATTATTGGCAGTTTTTCTTTTCTTTTGCAGAAAAGATTATATTTGTACAAAAATTCTAATGGAAATATTCTAATTCTATTTTAGTATTGTCATTATGATTATGATCGGACTTCTGTAATATATTTTTATGTAAAATAAACATTGTTATACATTTTGAAAACATATTTTATTTTATGATTTGTATGGAAAATAATATTAAAAGAGTAAAATTTTACTGGATATCTACATAGTCCTCTGATCAGTAACAATTTATAATATTTTATTAGTTAATTATAATTATTAAACTATAGAAATCAAAAGCATTAAAGTAAACTTGGCACAAATTAATTATTGTAATAATTACTTACATTGAAATACATAAACTCTCACATTATTTAAGCCTAAAATGTTCAAATAGTTTAGTTATATTCCTATTAATGTGATTTATATAATCTTCAATAAGTTTAATATAACGTACATAAATATATTGGAACTTAAGAAAAACAGAACAGTGTGTAAAACAACCTGATGCTGGTAATAGTAGGAACAGAAATATCTTCATATTAGAATTTACTAAAAATAAGTAGGAACAGAAATATCTTCATATTAGAATTTACTAAAAATAACACATGGCCTTTATAGCGTGAGAATCCAATACATCAATAACAAATTAGAAAAAAGACAGTTAAGAAAATAAATATTCTGAATTAACTTTCCTTTCTTCTCAGAACTTTTACAAAATAAGACTGATTGAATCCAAAAGAAAATAACAGGACAAAAAGAGTTCATTGATATAGCTCATACCGATTAGCCTATTGGCAATGAAAACATAAAACATTATGGATTATCTTGTAAATATGTTGTAACTGTTTAAAATTTATATTTTCAAAAGCACCTTAAATTTTTTCCCATCTTGATTAATGGTAGTTGCTGCTCATAGATTAATTATCTTGAACACTCTTGTCACAGCATTTTCTTTCTAAAACCTATATTTATAAATTCAGTTTGTGCCTCTTTAAGACATAAATATTTTCAAAACATTTTGTCATTTTTAGAATACATGAATGTTTATTTCAAGGACCCAGAAGGTACTACTTTGAAATATAGCCATACATTAAGATAATATCTATATAGATATAATATGTGATTATGTAATATATGTCATATTTACATGATATAAGAAATATGTATTATATCCTAATTTAGACATTATTAAAATTAAATGTCCTTCTTAAAAATGGAAGTGACCACTTTTCCCAATTTCTATAAAAAGGCAGGACTGTAACTTCAGCAGCACCTTGCTCTAAGCCGTGAGGGTGACTACCACATGAACTTTATGAGAAATTTTGCTTTTACTTTAATGAAGCCAATTCACAAATTCTAATGGATTGCAGTCACTACCTCAGATCTTCAAGATTCTTCAATGTCTCGCTTTGTTGAGTGTGGACTAAATTTCACTCTTTCTTTCTGAGAGAAATAGGCTTGAGTAAAGTCTTTCTTCCAGTTTAGGCTTTCACAGCACATTTTCTGGCATTGATAATGATTTGCTAAAACAACAACTCAAAACATATAGGTTAGTCCAAATCACTGAAAAAAAAAATCATGTTTGTGAGTTTTATTGTTTTTATTCTCTTGCATGAATTTTTCAAATAGGAGAATCAGAGGCATTCTTAAGAAGATCCGTGTTATATTTTGAAGTTCAAAGTGTCTGAGTCTCCAAGTTCCCACTGCATGAGATCTGTTGTTTTATAGTGATGAAAGGAAAGAATCCCCTTTTTACAGTTAGGGATTACAGAGAAGTAATGAGGATCCTCTGAAAGCTTCTGTGTCCTAACCTCAGGGCACCCTTAATTTGGGCTGCAGCATGCAAATACAAATCAAATGCTTCTGTGGATAAATATGATCAGCAGGAATAAAATACAACTAAATTACTAACAGCAATAATCAGACAAGTAGATGAGTAGTGAAATCTAGTCAGCAAGAGAAACCCAGGAGGAGGCTGAATAATGTCCATTCAAAAAATATTTTAAAAAAAATTTACTGAGTTTACTTGTACATTTTAGATATATGTTATGATCACATTGAACATTAAAAATAAGTACCTGTACATGATATCTCTTGATTCTCATTTTTCTCATTCCAATTAATCTTTAATGTGGTTATATTTCCAGTCCCTCACATTGCCATCATAACAGATTTCACTACCTATGGAAATCCATTTTTAAGGGTAAAACCTATTCTAGAAGAGGAAAAGTACAGGATTATTTGAACTAAGGTTATACCACTAATTATAATATTTTATCCACTACAGAAGGCTCTTCAGGGTTGGGGATTTAGCTCAGTGATTCCAGTGCCTCCTTTGCAAGCACAAGGGTTCAGATTTAATCCCCAGTAACCATATACAATGATATCAGACCCATTAGCAACCAGTACCACATACCACAGTTCCGGGCGTGGTGGCTCACTCCGGTAATCCTAGCACTGGGGAGGCAGAGATGGGAGGATTGCTTTGAGTTAGAAGCTGAGCTCAAGGCCAGGCTGAACTGCAGGATGAGACCCTGTCTCAAACAAAGCAAAACAAAAAGCTCTTCATATATTGCAACGCCAAATATCATATTGTGTGCAATGTTTTCAGCTAACAGTCCCAACATGATAGAAAACATTTTGAATTTATCACGTCAATACTCTTCTTCAACTCTTTATGAAATAGCTCTTGAATATTTACAAGATGTATTTGACTAGAATGTAATTCTATACAATATTCATTAATAAGATTCAGCAATTTTTATATAAAGTATGTATTCTAAAAATATATAAAAATTTACAAAACACTTTAAAAAACAGAACCATAAAATTCTGTAATCTGCCTCTTATAAAGATGCATTTTTCAACTATGTTTAAGTCACTCAGCTTGCTCAGGGGCAGTTAATTACACTAAAT
>PVIR01028023.1:0-22371 GCA_004026965.1 Petromus typicus
GGTTGCTGCTGGGTGTGGGTCTCCACACCCAGTATTGTTATGTGGTTACCGGGGAATCGAACCCGGGCCCTTGCGCTTGCAAGACAGGCGCCGGAACCACTGAGCTAACTCCCCGGCCCAATGCAGGATTCTTGACCACATGAAGCTTTCTGACTCAGAGCCTCTCTCTATAGATGCACTGTTTAAGTCAGGTCCCCTGACCACAAAAACTGGTAGGACCTCCTCCACCCTGAGCTGCACTCTTGAAAACAGCAATTTATATGCATGAAATGGCATATATACTTCTGAAATGGCATAAAGGATGTGTAATTGATGTGTAATTTTATTTGTTGAGTCTGCAATAAAGAAAATTCTTCATGGGAAGAACCACTTTAAAATATGCATGTATGATAAAAATGGTCTCGAGAGGCATATTTGGCATGAAAACTATGGCACTGCAGTAGCCAACTTTCAGCCAGTCATGTTCTCTGCCATTTTCCTCTCACTGAAATAAGGAAACACAGGGTACCAGAGATTCCGTATGGGAGAAAGGTAGAGCTGACCTGCGAGATGTTTGAGAACCAGCCCCTCTTCAGCTCCCTAAGACTGGCAAGACGCAGCTGTGTTTGTGGCCCATTAGAGATAGGAGGTCGGAGAGGATGCAGTGAGCATGACAGGGTAGCACTCAAGATGGGACGACTGTCTAAAACAAAGGCTGGCAAAAGCAGCACCAACTGTAAGTGGAAGAGCAGCCAGCAGTGTTTGGGTTACACACACAGGAAGAAAATCCAAATCACCCTTTTCATTGACTCCAAGTTCTCTCTTCCTGTTGTGGTCTATATGCTTTCCAACTACATTCCCTTCTAGACAGAAAATAAGATGGCGGCCCCAAACCACCTAAATGGTAGTCTGGATGGGAGAACAAGCCATAGTTCTACAGCTGGAATGTGTGACTTAGAAACTGGTACCAGAAATGGGTGTTGCTATAAAAAGCACAAATAAAGAAACATTTGGAAATGGGTGATGGGTATAGAGTGAAAATATCTGAAGATACCTGGTAGAAAATGTCTAGGTTGTCATGTGTAGAGCAATGAGGCAATTGTAGTCAGAGAACTGAAGTAAAGTACTATGGATAAAGCCTGAAGTTTCTTAAGATGATCTAAGTGGTGATGATCAGAATGTTGGTAGAGACATGGATGTTAAAGCCATAGTGATGAGACAGTAGAAGGAAATAAAGAAAACCTTACTGAAACCTAGAGGAAAGTTCATCCTTATTATAAAGCAACAAAAACTTGATGGAATCATCTCTGTGTTCTAGTGCTTGGTGGAAAGTAAAACTTGGGAGTAAAACTGAGGGAGTTCTAGCTAAGGACAGCATTCAGGGTGCTGCTCAACTTGCGTGCTTGTAATAATGTATGAAAAGAAAGGAACTGTGATATGATTTATAACTAGAAGGAAAGGAAAACTTAAAGATTTAGAATACTTTCAGGTTTCACTTACAAAATATAAGAAAGTCTATTTGTGATAAAATATCAACAGTGAACTCAGAGGCCTGTGTGATAAGATTAGCATCACTGGAAAGAAGTCAGATGCTGTTCATCGAAGCCATAGGAAAATGACCCCAGAGGTCTTCATAGAAACACCACCCAACATAGACACGGCATGGAGAGGTTGAAAGTAAGGTCTCATACTACATGTGGGTCAGTTCTCCGGGCCACTTGAGACTGGCACAGTGCTCTTGACTGTCCCATCTGTAGTTCGAGTGGGCCCAATTTAGGAAGACTCAGGCTTTAAGGCACAAGCAGTGCCAATGCTGCAGACAGGTGGAGTATAAGAACTGGGCAAAGACAGAGATGACTTCCACCTACATGTCACAGGATGCTTTAAGGAGCCCTGATCCCCAGGCAGAGGATGGCTACAGTGGTCAGACTGCCACAGAGAGTCCCCAGCAGGGTAATTCCTAATAAACCCATAGGAAGCAGAGCAGGGTGTGAGACTCTACACCCTAACAACCGGCAGCATACAATACCAGCCTTGGAGAGTCAGAAGCACTTAACTCCATCCTGTGAGAGCTGCATCAAAAGCTCTACCCAGTAGATCATGGGAGAAAGTCCCCTGAGGCCTTCCAGACTGCACTCTGGTAGTTCAGACAGGGAGACAAAATTATTATTACCATGCCTTGATATTTTTCTCCATTATCCCTTTGTTTTCTGTTGATCCTTTTTGGAATCACAATGTCTACCTTATGCCTGTCCCACCATTGTATTTTGGAAGCACATAGCTTTTTTGATTTCCCAACTCAGAGCTGATGGAGAAATCTGTCTAAGGATAAATCAAACCTTGAATCTTAAGCACGTCTGATTTAGGTGATAGTTTAGGACTTGTATTTTAAAGCTGATGATGGTGTGGATTAAGACTTTGGGGATACTGAGATGGGATGAATGTATTTTGTATGAGAAGAACTTGAATGGTGGGGGCAGAATGCTATGGCTTAAATGTGTTTCCTTCAAAACTCATGTCAAAACTAAATACCCATTATGATGGCATTGATAACGATGCCCTTGAGAATGTTATTAAGTGATGAGTGACGTACCCACATGAAAATAATAGTGCTGTCAAGGAGTAGGAAAGAAACTAGCTCAGGCTTATTTTTTCTTTCCACTTTCTTCCAGGTGAAGCCACAGCAGCAAGGTGCCATCTTGGAAACAGAAAGCAACCCTCAGAACTGAGCATCAACACCTTGACCTTGAGCTCCCAGACTCAACATGGCAAGAAACAAATTTCTGTCCTTAAAAAGTTACCTAGTCTCAGATATTTTGCTGTAGCAGCCCAACTGGACTAAGATACACATTGTCTGATAGGAAGCATCCACCCCCCACCCTTTATTCCTAATTAGTAGCACCAGGATGTGTGGAAGCCCATATGGATTTTCTGGGGTGATAGCGGAAAAATTCTTCACTCCAACCTAGTGGTGGGTAGGATAGACTGGCAAACACATGATCAAATTAATCTGGATGGAAACAAAACAAGTCACCTTCACACAGCGTATAAAGTTACCAAATCCAAAAGGGAGTGTATTTTCAAAATTTTCTTTTCACTAGAGTAGGTGTGTTAGCTTTCCAAGACTGTGGCAAAAAAAATAGCTGGAAATAAGCAACTTAAAAGAGGAAAGGTTTATTTTAGATTGTGGTTTTATAGCTTTCAGTCTATGGTCCGCTGTCTCCATTCTATGATGAGACAGAAATGACATGGCAGAAGGGGATAGCAGAGAAAAGATACTCCCTCGTGAAACCATGTAAAATAGAGGCAGGGAGGAAAAAGAAGGAGAAGGAAGAAATGAAGAAAAAGAAGGCACAGAGATAGACAGGCAGAGATTGAGAGTCTGAGCTGATGGGCTCCCTGCTTTATCTGCTTTGTTCCATTGAGTTGTCTAGCCTATTGAATGGCACTGCCCTGGAAAACATCCAGGGACATTTTCCTTCTTCCTCTGCTGTATTATATGCTGGTTGTCTCTGGAAACACCCTCAGACACACCCAGAAAGATTCTTTGCTAATTTCCTGAGTGCTTCTCAATGCAGTTCAGCTGACAACCAAGATTAGCCATCATGAGAGGTACTATTTGATTTCCTAGACCACTAAGTTTGCTAATAGGTGTTTACACAAGGCTGATATTTGTGTCAATAGTGATTCAGGATCCTCAAAAAGAGATTAAAAAACATACATACTGCCACGTGCTTCAGAGTCACACGTGACATAAAGCATACTATTCATTTCTTGGCACTTATTACTGGTCACTTCCTCAGGAAAACATGCAGAGAAAATTAAGGTCACTCTTGCATTCAGATATTAATAATCTACAGTTTCAGAGATATTAACTTCTGTTTGCTGGGCATTTGACACAATCCACCCAACACTCTAAATCAATGGCCTCCCCTTATGCAAATGACTTTGTCCAAAGACCAAGGAATAAGTGAACATGGAGGATCTAGACTCAGATCTGTCTGAGATCAAAGCTTTCACTCTTTTATAATACTAGGCCAAGCTCAGGAGGTTTGCTTGTAGGTGCTCCATCTCCCAACCCCACTCCCTGGCTTAGTTTTTCATGTTCTCTTACCAGACTTTCCTGGTCATCTAAGACCCAAAGGTCCACTTTGTGGCCCTTGACTTACATTTCTGCAATGTAAAATCTCCTGAGCCTCCACTTTCTCATCAGGGGCTTACCTACAGCTCTTAACCCTATCATCTCATTCTCTTCTGGGTCCTTAAAAGTTTCTCTAGGTGTAACATATACCTCTCCCAGTATCCACAGGGTATAGTGGCAAAAGTGTCTTGCCCCTCCGCGATTTGGTTGTGTCACACTGGAAGTAGCAAAAGTTGGCTGAGTTCACTCCCAACCAAAGCCAACTGACTCCAACTACATCCTTCCTACTGAATTAACCATTTGTTCTTTTCAGCAAAGATATGCTTGTGCCCTCATTCTACAGTCCCACCTTCTTGATATTTGTTATCAGCAGGTGTGCCAAGTTCTGCCCAGTTTCCCTCCTTCCCACACTTGAAGTGAATAAACACTGGAGATGCTGGGAGTTTTTTGTCTTTCTTGCCCAGAGCAGCTTAGATCAGTCTAAGGCTCATTTTCTCTCATCTCTGTCTCTGTGTCTTTATTTCTCCCTTTTCTATCTTGTGGATGTCATACTGACTCAAAGGAGACCAGGAGTCACTGCAGAGGTCTCTGGTGATGCCACCTTTCCTAATCACTATATCTAAGTCCTTGAGATGAGCTACACTGACCAAACTCATGCTATCATGTTGATGCTCAGTATGCTTGGTGCTTAACCCCTTAGATAAGCTTTTGAATTTTGAAAGGAGCCATTACTATTAATCCAAAAGAATGGGATATGGGGCTAGGGATTTAGCTTATTGGTTCCAGAGCCTGCCTTGCAAACACAAGGTCCCAGGTTCCATCTCTGGTAATCACATACAACATACTGGGTGTGTTAACTCATACCCACCAGCAATCAGAATCACATACCACAGTGCTGGGCATGGTAGCTCATGCCTGGAATCCCAGCACTCAGGAGACAGAGGCAGGAGGATTGCTGTGATGTGAGTTGGAGGCTGAGCTCAGGGCCAGCCTGAACTACAAAGCGAGACCCTGTCTCAAAAAAAAACTAAAAAAAAAAAAAGAATGGGTTATGCAGTTACAACACTGTTCAAAACCAATAAACTACAAATGAAATATGTGCTTTCCTCCTAATCTGGATGCCCTACCCCTGCTGTTGGCAGCTGGTAAAAGATATTTTCTGATAAGAGATACTTCATGTTTAATAACCTAAAATTCAATTTTCTATCCATGATGTTACTTTCTCCCCAAGTGTTGGAATTCTCTATTTTTCCCCATAGGTGTGAATGAAAATAGGAGTTGACGGTGTCTTTTCGCATTGGCAAAAACCTCTGTCACTTCTCACTGGGCCCACCCCTCGTTATGTAACTGCTGAGGTCTGGACAACTTGGGCTGCCAATGGGTCCAAGTACCACCCTGACCTTTGGATCATCTCCTTGGAAGCTCCTTTTCTTTCCATTGGATAACCAAGGAAGAGCCCCTGCTTTGCTTCTTGCCTTGGAGGAACATTTCTAATCATTACCTTCTTCTCTCCTGCCTCATGGATTTGGTCTAAACCTGCCTGTCTTTCACAGGGCTCTGATGTAATTGTTGAGAAATCTTATTTCTTTGATTTAGTTGTAGGGAAGGCTATATTGAAACAGCAAAAGAAAAAAAGTTGAATTAATAATAGAGAAAAAACATCCAGAAAAATTGTTTGAGCATCTCAATTTTTCTCCAGGATTAAAATTAGTGCTTAGTGGCTTGTTTTGGGTCAGGGGTCTTTCTGTCTTTCCCCATACATCAAAGTGCAAATATTTAAAGTTAAAACCATACGGCTTCCCCCCCCCCCCACACTTCATACATTGTAGTCCATTGCTAAATTACTAAGTCTCTTGAAGCTTCAGGGAGCCTTTTAAAAGTGGTATTCATCTACATCATAAGAGTGTTGTCACTATTCAAAGAAATATTCCATATGAAATGTCTCAGGACTAGGAATGTAGAAAGTCTCAATATGTGTTTGTTTCTTTTTCATAGTCCCAAAGGGGTGATTCCTCACTTGTGCAGAGAACCAATAAACCTCCAAAGACAAAAGGAATTGTAGGAAACTGCATGAGGTTTCTCTAGAAAGGGAGATTTCACAGACCTGAATGGTCTCAGCTGTGCCACCCTGACTCTATTCCACCAGACAAAAGAATGTCAGGATTTTCTGCTATAAAAACATGTATAATTTGTACACTGCTGCATTATTCAGAGGCATACAGTGCTATAGCTTTATATCATATATATTTAAAAGAACATATTTACAGAGTATGTCATAGAACCAATAGGATAGATTAGATAGACTGATCGATCGTAGATGATTGATAGATGATTTAAGGGCTGTAACAAACAGCCAGCTGTGTGATTAGGAAGCTGGAAGAAGCATGATACTGAAGGAATTTTTGGAAGTAGAATGTGAGTATTCATCTCTGGATGAGCAAAAAAATAATAAATAAAAATAAGAAAACAAAGATATTTACATTCCCTCTAAAATCTGACCAAAGTATATTCTCAAGCAGAGATGGACAGGCACACACATAGAGTTGGCTCACATGGTCATGGTGCCAATAAGTCCCACAGTCTGCTCTCTGCTAACTAATGAAGGAGGAAAGACATACAATTCTGAGTCTTGATTAGCACAGGAGGCTTAGAACTGAAGCAGCAGTGGTATAGTTCTGGCCTTAGTCTAAAATCCTGAGAACCAGCAGCATCTATCAAGAGGATGAGTATCCAGCTCTGACCAGAAAGAACAAATTCCTCCTCCTTCTGACTTTTTGTGCTAGTCAGGTCTTAAGTGGATTGAATGACTCCCACTCATAACACTGGAGGGGATCATTACTCAGTCAAGTGATCAGAATGTGTGTCTTTTCTGGAAAGATGAACACAGACACCAAAGCAAAATATTTCTCCATTTATCTTACCACCTCTTAGTCCAGTCGAATTGACACATAAAATTAGCCCTCACAGACCTAATACTTACCAACATAGCCATATGTTGGATGGTGACTTGAAGCATACTGAGAATCCTAGAGAACCTGCCCCACCCCCAGAGGCATGACCACCTAACTGGATCCATAACTGAATCTTCAAAACGTCCCTATATTGTTTTCTCAACCGGCTGCTTCAGGACAGTAGGGAACATAGAAATACCAATAACGTACATAAACTTGGGCCCACTACAGCACTTCTTCCTTGTTCACACACAGTGCTGGATGAAATGCAGTTAGTGTGGGCAAGACATTCTCTTAAGTCCACAAATGATCATTTTGGCCAAACAACTATATCTACAGAATTATGTTTCAGTAAGAAGAAAATTTGAAGCAGTTCAATGTGATCAGCCTGTCACAGGTAGCTGATTGACACCTTAGGAGATACTGTATCGGTGCTGACCTCGGCAGCTGCCTTGTTGGATGCTTAGCAGTGGCTGTAGCCAGATCAGCCTTGGGCAGTGCAAGCTCATGTTGCTGAGCCCGTACACATGCTCCACCTCTCCCACTGTGAGCCCTTTGTTTATAAGCCCACTGAGTGATTAGAGGGGTGACTATGGAAAGAGATTGCTGGTGGTATTCTGAGAATGGATTGTCCTACCTGTTTCATTATTTAATCATTCTCTGCTTGAGAATATACTTTGGTTAGATGTTAGAGGGAATGCAAATATCTTTGCTAACTTATTTTTATTTTTTATTTTTTTGCTCATCCAGAAATGAATACTCACATTCCACATTCAAAAATTCCTTCACCATCATGCTTCTTCCAACTTCCTAATCACACAGCTTGCTGTTTGCTACAGCCCTTAAATCAGTATCCCTGTAAATATAGTTACTTTTCCAACTCAAGTGCACTACCAGGTGCACAACCAAAAATTCTGACCACTTAGAGAATTCTCTCATCACTGTCTTCCAAGGATTTTCCAAAGAAGAGTTGCCGCTGTCTATTTTCAAATAATGCCTACACATCATGCAATATTATTTCTAGACCAAGTCCAAATCTTGTCTTCTGCCATCTAATTGCAGGGAACCCTTCAGGAGGCCATAGGTACAAACCAATAGACTGAAGACTTTGTAGGAAGAATGGGGACCGCTGTCTTTATGTAAGTTCCTTATGCCTTCCTGTGCAGGCCTGACAACGCATCCACTTCCACTTGATGGTGGAGAACTGATGTACAAGCCCCACTTGATGGCCCGAAGGTCACATAACAGTCAGCTGTAGCTCATAGGTAACCTGGGGTTACATGGTTAAATACCCCATCAGGACTGAATACTAGGAGCAAGCCAAGAGCTGTTGCTCAAGTAGAGAGTAGCTGTCTGCAGATGAATGCAGAGCCATGATCCAAAATTTACAAGGCCGTCACTTTGATGTATCTATACAAGACTGTCAAAGTCTCCAAAGAGCATTCCATTCTGCCACTGCCATTCTAAGTACCGCTGGATCAGAGAGATCATATGGGAAAAGTGACAAAGTAGCTTGCATGGTAGCCCAGGCCTATTGTAGAGCCTTGAAATCTAGACTGTGCTCAAAACTAGCAGCTTTTTATAGTCAGTCGGTAGATGAGCCAAAGTAACATACTTAAGAAATATGTGGCCTCAAAATTCAGTTTACCAAGTGCTGTGCTTCTTTCTTAGTTGTAGGATGGGACAGGTATAATAATATATTACTCTCTTAAGAAGGGATGTCTCCACATGTTCCATACCTCTGGATGCCTAGAAATTTCACGGGAGTACAAAGACCCTGGAATTTCATTAGATTTACTGTCTACTCAAAGATATTACCAGTGAATATAGGATAGTTGCTACTTTTAACTCACTAGTGCAGTCAGCAAAATCTCATCACTATGATGGACTAGTATAATATTTTGTGAGAGGGAAGATGATCAATATTCTTGAGGATTAAATTACAACAAAGAGCTCATCAAGTTTATTTACCTCAGACGTAGGCCAGTCGAGGCACACTGCTGGCCTTGTCAGATGAAAGCAAAATGATTTTGGTGGCCCCTTAGTGAGGGATGGAGAAAAGGGGATTTTCCAGGTCAGGAGCTGCATGCCAGATGTGTTAATTTACTAAAACAACGACAATACATCTGGTATCGCAGCTGCAATTGGCTTTACCACCTGGTTAAATTTATGACAATCTAGCTGTCTTCTGCACAGCCCAAGTACAGTAGCTGAGTGAAAATACAGGACAAATCACCATTGCTATATCTTTCAGTTTCTTTAAGGAAGGCCTAATTCTTACTATCTCTCCAGGAAAACAGTACTACTTTTAACGTACTGCTCTTCCAGAAAGGATCAGTTCTAATGGTTTCTACTTGGTCTTTTCCACCAGAATAGCCCTCTCTCCATGGGTCTGGGTATCAACATAGAGATTCTGTGTGCTGCTAAATATGTATATTTTAAATGTGTATTTGAGAACTGGGTAAAAAATCATTCATAGGTCCAAGGACCCACAGGTCCCACTCTGTCAAATCTGTACTAAAATTCTGTTAGTCATCTCTAACCCCAAGCCTCTACTCTGACAGAGAGCCACAGTGATATGTTGGTATCAGTTTAGTCAGCGTCCAGTAAAATTTTGATTATTTTTCCCCAGTGTATATCTTCTTTAGTAAGAGGCAATAGGTCCACTTGAAGAAGGCCAGGAGGAAAACTAATGCTATAGCATTTCAGCATTGTTCTTCCAAGGGAGCTTGACCTTTCCTTCACTTGAAGTACTCTGGGCCTTTTAAATGGCTTGAGTTGGGGAACTGATCAAAGGGCCTTGTATGGAAATCTAGTCCACCTCAAGTCTCAGAATCATAGACTTGGATGAGCCAAAGGGAGTTAATCAAACGCTGCATTTTGCAGGAGGACACAGCATGTACTTAGCTGTGTTGCAGCTCTGTGTGCACGCCTTCTCTCCTTCCCAAACACAGGCCTCTGAAGGACAGGGGTCTCACTTTGTTCACTGTTCATAGCCATCGAGGACACAGCATCATGCTTGTAGTAGAATGGGAATTTCTTACATGTTTATTGAATAAATGAGACAAAATCAGTTCAAATGATTTTCAATAGTACCATTTTCCTTACCCTAGCTAGACTATACATGGGAGCAAAAGAAAAAAAAAATGAAATGGCAGTATAATTGCTATTGCATAGTTATTATTGCCCTCTTTGTATTACATTTAATGGAGTGCATTATTTTTCCAAAAACAAATGACCACAACCAGGTGCATATCTGTAATCTTAGCACCCAGGAGGCTGAGGCAGGAGGATCAGCATGAGATCAAAGCCAGCCTGGGCTTACATAGTGAGTTCAAAGCCAGTCTGAATTGCATAGTGAGACCTTGACTTAAAAGAACAAAAGCAATGATAACAAAATGTAGGCAGAGCTATGGAGTTTTTCAATGACTCTTAAAGATAAAAAGTTCGATACTACAGGCTGCGAAGTTCCATCAGGCAATGGCTGCGAAGTTCCATCAGGCATTTGCTGCCCTCAGTGACTGCCACCTTCAGGATTCACTTTCCATCCCCTGTGCTTACACAGTAGTCCCTGGGGAACTCCAGCTAAGGACACTTAGTGATGAGACATTGGTTCTTTAGGCTTCTTCCCTGTAGAAAGAAAATGATTCCAAGCTTCCAACTTTCTCTCATTCCCCCATAGGGTCTTTACCGCTATGCCCATCTTGCTGTGCCACCTTTGCTCACAAAACAGGTAAGTTGAGGGTGAGCGAAGATGTCAGATGTAATGAGTTCTGTGTGCCCACTTAGCTCATTAAACAAAATTACACTGCTTGAATCTGCAAACAGCTACAGCGCAATTATTTATATTAAGGTGAACGCACAAAATCATTTGAAGTTAACAAAAAGCACTCAAGTAAAGTGATTTATGCTCATTTGGGGACTTGTTAACCCTCATTTTATAATACAGTCAAACATAGTCTAGAAAAAAAATCTATATTGAAATATGCTACACAGGAAACCTTCCATAGCATCTAATGAGAGGGGAAAAACTCAGCAGTTATCCACTAAAAACAGGAAATGTTCTCTGGGAAGTCAAATGGGATTGAAAAGAATTTAAATCTGATTAATCAAACAAATGCAATAGTTAGAGTAAGATGGCTCTGTAGCACAGTGGATATCTCACTGGACTTCTGCACTAGTTAGAGTGTAATTTCTTAGTTTTCAGAGTTTAAGGATGATACTACGAAAATAGGTGGGTCTTTGGGTCCAGGAATGACAGGTACCTAGCTAGGAGCATGAAATAGCACACCACAGTTGAAGACTGACCAGTAAGGTAGAGTGGAATTAGAAAAAGAGAGTTGGAAATCTCCTGGAATCCTAGACTGATTATGTAATTATGGGCAAGTTCCCAAGGCATATTGGGCCTCAGCTTCCTTACTGACACAGTCCACAGAGGCCAATTATCTAGATAATGATTGTACAAGACATTCTACTAGAGTATGATAGGAAGTTATTTTAATTTATGTATGCATTTTTCTTATTTTTTAATTTCTATTTTTGTATCTATTTTTAATGCATATAATATCACAGTAGTACATGGATATAGCAAAAATAATGTAAAGAGCAGTAATTGGGAATATTATAAGTGGGAAAAAGCATGTGTTCAAATCTCTACTCTGCCACTCACTATTTGCCTGGCCCCAGGCAAAGTTTTTAATATTTTGAAGCCTCACTTTCAATGTATGCATCCCAAGGATGATAATAATAGTACATGTGGTATAAGATTGTTGCAAAAGATGTTAGTGCTTAGCATAGTGCCTGGCAAGAAATAAGCGTGGTATAGATAATAGCTTTTGTTACTTATCAACAAAATGGGGATGATAATTTCTTGCCTGGAAAATTGTTATGAAATGTAATGCCTTGGTATATTTAAAAGCACTTTTTAAAGTATAAATTTTAGACAACTATAAGTTACTATTTGTTACTGCCTGTTGGAAAATGTAGTTATTTTCAAGTGCTAGATTATGAGACCATTTAAATTTAACTCTTCCCTTATGGCATCATTTTCTTTTCTTTTATATCTTTGAGTAAGGTCTGGGAAAAGACTTACCAGGGCTTGTTTCCTATGATTTTTTTTTTCATAACTTGAGAACTTGCACATTACCTCAATGGTTGGATGTAAGTGTTCTAAGATTATTCTGCTTCAAATGTTAGAGTTTTGTAATTAAGACTAATATATTCCTAGCACTCTCCAAAATTCTTATTCTTTAAAATGAGAATAAGAACTTGAGGTTGGTTCCTATATTGCAGTGCTTTAGGAAACACAAGATTTATGTATTTAATAAGATCTAAAGAATATTGTGATTTGATGCCAAACTAGGTCAAGAAATCAGGGCTGGCCCCCAGAGCAAGCTGTTTAAATGGAAGAAAACATATAAATAACTTAATTCCAATTTTCTTTGATGATAGGAAATGATTTATAGCGGAAATGATTGCTGTTTTAACGCAAGTAATATTGGATCACACAGTTGTCATGGCAATGGGTAAAATAAGAAACATTCTGACTTCTCTCGCTGACTTGCCTTCTGTCTCTTTCTTTCAGTGACCAAGGAGAAAGGTGAAGAAGGGAGACTCCAGAGTCTCTGAGTTAAACAGCAGGAGGAGACGCGCCAGGATAAACGCTATCAGTAGAGAGAGACCGTAGGGAGAGACCTCGCCATTCAGTCTGTTGCTGGCAACATGTGTTGGAAGGGATCCCTAAGTGATGATTCCCACAGCTCCATTCCTGAAGTTGGTGTCTGGCTTCACTGTGACCACACCTCTCTGGGCTAATGATGTGAAAAAGAACAGTAGTCATGAACAAGAAATCCACCCCCTCCCCTGCTGTGTTCTCAGAAATGACTGGCTGCAGATAGACTGCCTCCCTTATTCCAAAGGCTAAACTGCCAGTTTCAGCCTTGGAACGGTCTGAATGTTGATGTCCCCCAATGTGCTTGTGTTAAAACTGCAACCCCCAATGTGATGATGGATTTACCAAGGTTTGATCTTTTGGGACTTGAAAATAACATACAGATGGAGTCCTCTGAAAGGGATTTTACATCTTATAACATAGGCTCCAAGAGGATCTGGAATCTTTTGTAGTGTGTGAGGACACAGGAAGTTGTCTTCTACAAACCAAGAAGTAGATCCTTACAAGACATTTAATGTAGCAACACCTTAATCTTAGATTTCCGGTGTCTGAGCAATAAATTTTGGCTGTTGCTAACCCACACAGTTTGTAGAATTCTGTTCTAATTCGCCTCCCAGTTCTCATGCTATGGTCTCCACTGACTGATATGAACAAATTGCCTGATAACACGACTGGATCAAACGTTATCAAGTTTCTCTCCTCCCCTGAACTTTGAACTGAACTTGGGCTCTCTCAAAATGCACAACAGTTTCCCCCTAATGGCACTTTCCTGTTAAAACTGTCTTGTCACATCTGTACATGCCATCTTCCCACATCCTGTTTTCTCTGGGTTTCTTCATTCCCCTCTGTACATGTCTGTTTCCACTTAAGACATTTGCAGATATAACCATTGGAGAACTCTCCCTAATGCAGTAGTACCCCTCATCCTATTGCAATAGTTCTGTCAAATACAGCTCTCCTAGCTAAATCCAGAATTATTTTTTCATGTGATAGAAGAAAACTTACACTTTATATTCCTAGACTTTTTGCTTCAATATGTTTTATTTTATACATCTATTAAATATGCATATATTAATATATGTCAGAACTGCTCTTGATGCTGAAGATAAAAACAAAAAACTCTCCACTTTCTTGGAGTAAATAAAAGACATAAAAGTATACAAATATCGGGCCGGGGAGTTAGCTCAGTGGTTCCGGCGCCTGTCTTGCAAGCGTAAGGACCCAGGTTCGATTCCCTGGTAACCACATAACAATACTGGGTGTGGAGACCCACACCCAGCAGCAACCAGTACCACATACCACAGTGCGGGGCGTGGTGGCTCACGCCTGTAATCCCAGCACTCAGGAGGCAGAGGCAGGAGGATCGCTGTGATGTGAGTTTGAGGCTGAGCTCAGGGCCAGCCTGAACCACAAGGCGAGACCCTGTCTCAAAAAAACCTAACAAAAAAAAAAAAGTATACAAATATCAAATCATAGGAGATGCTCTGGAGAAAAAGAAATCAAAGTGACTTAGGAATGGGTGAATGTATACATGATAGCTATATAAGATTCCACAAATACCCGTAGACTTAAAAAGAAATCCTAGAGAGCATTAACTAGATCAAAGACCTTGAGATGTATGTTTGAGGTGATAATGAAATAGCAAAGAGGACAATGTGGCTGAACTAGTAATCGAGGGACAGAAGATCAAATTAGAGAACTGGATGTTCTAGACCATGAAGGACTTGGAGACCACTGTGAAGATGCTGACTTTCACTTTGAGATGGAAAATCAATAATGATTTTAAGAATTAGGGCCATGGGGCCGGGGAGTTAGCTCAGTAGTTCCGGGGCCTGTCTTGCAAGCGCAAGGACCCGGGTTCGATCCCCGGTAACCACATAACAATACTGGGCGTGGAGACTCACACCTAGCAGCAACCAGTACTACATACCACAGTGCTGGGCGTGGTGGCTCACACCTGTAATCCCAGCACTCGGGAGACAGAGGCAGGAGGATTGCTGTGATGTGAGTTGGAGGCTGAGCTCAGGGCCAGCCTGAACCACAAAGCAAGACCCTGTCTCAAAAAACCTAAACAAACAAACAAAAAAAAAGAATTAGGACCATGACCTAACATTTTAAAGTAACTATTCTGAATTCAATGTAGTGAATAGGCTGGAGAGAGAACTATTACAAAAGCACCAAGACTACTAGAAATCTATCACAGCAGTACATGCAAGAGATGATAGCAGCTTAAATTAAAGTGGTGGCAGGTTGGATGTGGAAGGACAGGACGTAGGGGATTGGAGTCAGGATTTCAGATTGGAGGAAATTGTGTTTTAAATGGTGAATGTGGAACTTCTAGTTTCAGGAGTGAATTTGGAAGATTTTTACATATTTTGTGTGTGTGTGTGTGAGAGAGAGAGAGAGAGTCTCGCTTTGTAGTTCAGGACTGGGGCATAAATTGAATAAGAAACAAGGAGGGTTTATTCGAACTGATGAGTTTCAATTGAAGAGACTCCTGTGTAGCCCAGGCTGGCCTTGAACTCAGAAATCCTCCTGCCTCTGCCTCCCAAGAGCTGGGATTACAGGCATGAGTCACAATGCCCAGCACTGTGGTATGCGGTACTGATTACTGGTGGGTGGGAGTCACTATGCCTGGCATGGTTGTATGTGGTTACTGGGGATCAAACCTGGCCCTTGCACTTGCACAACAGGTGCCAGAACTGAGTTAAATCCCTGGCCTGAACTATACATATTTGGATGCTGATACAGTACCTCTGAAACATGTCATTAATGCTTTAACTAATTAAGGTTTAATCATCCAAGTCAACAAGTAGTTGATTACTTTATACTTTTAAGTCAAGTATAATTATTTAGCTTTGACTACTGCATCTATTTACCTTGTATGAGATGGTAATTAGGCTCTTCTTTAGGCCTTTGACGTTTTCTTTCTCTGGCTACCAAAGTTACTCAAAGTGCATTAAGAAAGAACCATGAGCCAGTGTGCAAATCACACTGTCTTCTTCATCAAAAAGTTCTTTTGAGCAAGGTGGGAGGGGGTGATGAGAGAGACAGAACTGTCAGCTGCAATGAAGAGAGTGCTTGGTGGCCTGGCTGGTTTGCATCTTGACCCAACCTCCTCATCATTAGCTAAAAATAATTATTTTATGGACCACGTTTTAAACAGTACCGTTTAGACTATCCCCAGATAGCTACATGGATGGATCTCCTCCCTTCCACTCAGGTCCCCAAGCAGATGTCACTTCCTCTAAAATGGTACTTCAGTCATTCTCCTGTTTTCCTCTATAGCATTCATCATTATTTTATCTTATTTATATTATGTAATGAATTATTTATTTACCTCCCCCAAAAGAAGCAAACTCTAGAAGGGTTGGAACTTTCTCTGTCTTACTCTAGTATTTCTTTAGGACTCACTAAATTGCCTGGCACATAAGAGATAGACACTAATAAAAACGAGTGAATAGGAACAAGTTTATTAATATCAGTCCACCTTTTATTTTTTGTATTGATACTTATGGGAAACTGAGGCACAAATTGAATAAGAAACAAAGAGGTTTTATTCAAACTGATGAGAGAGATTCAGACAGGCTGGACATGTGTTCAGGGTTGGAATTTCCTGCTCTAAAGAGAACTCTAGTTCTCAGCACAGAGAAACTACAAGATGTAGCAAGTTTTGTCTGTGGGAGTTTCAGTGTCTTCTGGAAGAATAGCACGGACTAGGTGAAGAGTTTATTTTAAAGTAGCTGTGGCTAAAGCCTGATCTACTGCTTTCTTTCAGCCCAGTAGCTTGGCACCTCAATCTACCTCTGTTTGATTTTACTTTTCCCAAATGTATACGTGATAAATTTTTGCTCTTTTTATTTTTAATAGTTTATACCCTGATAATAAGTCCATTCCTTATCCTGATAATGTGGAATTTGGAATCGCTTGATTTTGTTAATAACCAATCCAAAAAATTTTCCAAAACTACTTTTTAACTAAGATCCATTTTGTTGCTTTACTTTTCTTTAGCTGTGTAGATTTTTGCTTTTTTGTATTCTCTTATGTGAACTGTATTTTTAAAACTATTTTCCCCTCAGGTACGCTTCAGTTTTCTTGAATTCTCCCACCAATAACAAAAGATTAACTTGATTTCTTCCCCTACTGTTTACAATGAATAAATCAGTAACTTCTATTCTCTCTATGCCTCCACCTAATCATCTTTTAATTTTTAATATCCACATTTTCCTTGTCCATGTTGTACTTCTGACCTAAAACTGTCATCCCTATATAAATATTGATAGTAAAATCATACATACAGTTGACTAATAATTTTGAAACAAATTAGAATTTTTTTCCTCAATGAGATAGACAAAAATCTATTTCACAAGGCAATAGTTCTAATTATTTTTAGGGATTAGCTACACTTTATTTCCTAGGCCCCATGAAAGAAGACTGAGCACAAAGACCTGTATGTTTACTGGCAGAGTTTAATCCCTGCAGGTGCGTAAAGTGAAGGGGACATTTAAAGCCCCCAACTCATTTTTCCCTCCAATTCATAAAATTTATAATTTCTCAAAGCAATTCTTCAAGGTTTTCTTCTCACATACTTTTATATTATTTTAAATTTTTAAAAATAATCATGATAGCTATCCTACAAGCTAAAGTTTATAATGTATAGATGATATCTCTCCTTTGCAGCTGTTTAAAAATAGAATGGTATATTTTATTGATCATTTAAATAAGGATTTGGAAGGAGAAATAAAATTCACTGATCTCATGATACTGTTTCAAAATTAATTTCTTTATATTTTACTCAGTGGTGATGTGCTAGAGAAAAAAAATCTGAGAAACAATTGCTATGAGCCAACCAATACTGGCTAGTGTCCCACATATTGATTAATACTATTAAATCAGTTTTTGTCATTGTGAGAATGCAAATATCATGACTTGTATAACAAGTGCTCCATAATTATGCAGATTCAGGAGGGTCAACATAGATATGGGCCAGGTAAACAAAGGAAAAAAAAAGAAAAGCTCTACCTGCTTGGAGAAGTCAGTTAAGATAATTGTCATATGGGCCAGGGTTTTAGCTCAGTGGTTCCAGCACCTGTCTTGCAAGCACAAGGTCCAGGGTCCACAGTGACCACATACAACAAAGCTGGGCAAGGTGACTCAAGCCCACCAGCAATCAGTACCACATGCCACAATGCCAGGTATGGTAGCTCACTCCTGCAGCCCCAGCACTCAGCACTTGATAGGCAGAGGCAGGAGGATTTCTGTGAGTTCAAGGCTGAGTTCAGGAGTAGCCTGAACTACAAAGGAAGACCCTGTCTCAAAAAATAATAATAACAATTGCAATACATGAAGTTATTTTATCCTAAATAAAATATTTTTTATTCAGATTAAAATAGGAGTATGGAAGATCTGACTAGAGAAATAATGACTTCACAATATTTATTGTTCTCCAAAACCCAACATGACATTAAGTGTGAGATTTTTAAAAAATAAATAAATAAGTAAGGTAAAGAAGGTAGGAAAATCTGTTTATCTAGTCTCTCATTCTGATAAGAAAGTGATGATAGGTCTCAACATTTCAAGTCACGTATTAATTTTTTGCATAATGCCACACGTGGGCAATTCAGCAAAATAGAACTGGCTAAATTTAAATTTTCTTAAATTTTCCCTTCTAATGTCTATTCATTACATTACTCATCTTCCTTCTTGGCCAGAACTGTGGGAAGACAGCTTCTCCATGAAGTAAACAACAGTTCTGTATCACATCGATGGCTGTTAAGTTTCAGTGGTGGGTGACGTGATTCATTTATATGGATACATCTGGCCATTTAATTAATAGATCCGGGCAATACTGAAGACTAGACTAATGCTCTTGTGAAGTTAACCTGAAAGACAACACATTCTTATAATAACAAAATACATCATTACCAAATGATGTAACTGTGTTGTTAACAACATGCTCATCCTAGGCAAATAGCAAACAACACCAGTTTGTTGGGGTTTGTTAACTTGCTCACAAGTGCGATTATTAGAAAACATAAAAGCCACGGTTTGGAGAATGGGCCCTAGGGGAGGCTCACTGGCCTGTGACAGTGCACTGCTGTTCAGTGTTATTCAGGATCTCGGGGGAGTGTTTACTTAGGGTAGAGTCCACATTTGCAAGTGGCTCTGGGTACTGAGGGGGCCTGTATCATGCAGAGAAGAGGCCCACGGGAACAGGAAACAGTGGACCAGACTGGTAGAAAATGAGCGCAGAAGGTGCTGGGGAGGCATGGAGGTGAGCTGGCAGATGGAGGGTTGGAAAGCGACTTGGAGATCTAGTGAATTTTCCCTTACTCCTAAGAATAATTCAGAAGCAAATCAAATTTAAATCAGAAACATCGTATTTTCAAAAACTAAATCTTTCATTTCTATTCTTATGCAAGTCCCAGGTGTGCCAAATCCTTCAAATGGGTGATTGCATGCCCTGAGCCCTATGATTCTGCTGCTACCCCTCACTCGGCTTGGCTAGGACATTCTGGCTCACAACCAGTACTAAGTGCATTTTCCATTTAGAAAAAGCCCAAGTGCTTCACGGGGAGAGTAGAGCAATTCAATTTTATTTATATTACTCTGGCACTTCCCTACCCTCCTCTAACAAGGTGGCCTAGATTCAAATCTTGAGATGGTGGGAACCTAAAGGCTCTTTTAAGTTCTTCCTTCTATGGGTGTTACAACTCAGAATCAGAAAAGTTAATGGACGCAGCTAAGGTCAATCCCTAGTTAATAATAGAGCTTAGATTAGAAGTTTGGTCTCATAGGTCTTTCAATAGTTATTTTTAAGTTAGGAGAGAAAAACCTTTTTTTAAGACTATAAAGAATTTGCCATATTCACTGAATTTCAGACTACTGTATATCTTTGTATCACTAAGAAAAAAATAAGAGGTTGCCAATCATAAAATGTCATTCATTGTAACAATGCATTCCAATTTTAGAGGTGCTAAAATCTTTAGAAAGTATCTTATAATTAATAAAATGTACCAATACAAACCTCCATTGTCCCAAAATAAATCAGAATCTCATGTAGGCAGAGATACTCCATTCTCAGTCTTCAATGATACTAGTGACCAGGATGGCCACAATAGCTTTTGCTGCCTTTTTTAGTTAGTTGCTTGCTCTACAGCAAACTTATTTTATAGACAATGGTCTTATAATATTGCTTTGTTAAACCCATTAATATAATTTACTTGTGTTTTATGCGTGTTTCTGTGTTATTAGTACTTTTGTTAATATACTATTTTTAGGGAATTTTAAGTTTACAGAAAGATTGAGCAGAGATTTTAGAAATTTCTCATACATTCTCCTTCCCTTGCCCCGTTTTCCACAACACAAAGCATTGATATGTTGCATTCATTACATCTGCAGAACCAGCACTGGTACATTATATTGAAATCCACCATTTACATTAACATCACACACTACACTATGAAGGGATAAAGGTCTTGACAAATGCACAACATCCTGCATCTCCTATTACAGTATCACGCAGAATAGTCTAACTGCCCTTAAGATACCTCTGCTCTACCTCTTCATAACTCTCCCCACATGACCCTGGAAAATACTAATCTTTTTACAATCTCCCTAGTTTGTCTTTTCTAGAAAGTCATATACAGTCATGCATGACTATCTAGAGGGATACTCCTGAGAAATGCATCACTAGATATGCTCATCATTGGGTGAACATCGCAGGGCACAATTATGCAAATTAAGATGACTGTGATAATATGATTTCTGGGCCCACTGTTGTATGTGTTGTCCAGTATTAACAAAAATATCATCATGAGACACTTGCCTGTAGTTAGATTCATACAGCACCACGAATTGTCAGAGGAGTGTGTCACTTAGCAGTGTGCACTGAATGTCCTTCTGTATTTCTGTATGGTTCGATAGCTTGTATTTTTAACACAGAATGATATTCCATTATATGAATGTGCTTACCCTGCTGAAGACAAGTGAGAAACACTTTTGTCATTTCCAATCTCTGGAAATTATTAGGAAGGCTGCTATAAACATCTCATGCAGATTTTTTGTTTAGACTTGTTTTCAATTCTTTTGTCTAAATACTAAGAAGTATAATTGTTTAGTAATACAATACTGTGTTTAGCTGTGGGAGGAATTTCCAGACTGCATCCAAAGTGGCTTCATCATTCTGCTTACAGAAAGAGCTCTTTTTGCTATACATCCTCATGAGCACTGTGGTGGTCAATATTTGAAATATTTATCATTCTGATACTGGTGGGTGTAATGAATCACCTTGTCTCATTTTTGCAATTCACTAATTATAATAATGCAGTATTTTTCATATACTAATTTGCTACCTGAATATATTTTTAATAGAAATGTCAATTCAGATCGTTTGTCCTTATTTTGTTTATTTCTCATTATTAAATTTTAAGAATTCCATAGACTTATTTTCAATATTTTTCACAGTAAAAGAATGCTTAAGTAATTCCCAAATAAGGTGGCTTAAATAACTCAAACAGAAAAAAATGTAAATAATTTTCATTGGAATAGAATGTTTCTATTAACAATAGATGATAGATAGATAGATAGATAGATACATACATACATACATAGATCTATAAGGATGCAAATTTCAGTTTTCACTAAGATTTTCTCAGGCACCAAAAAGCTTGTTAGGTAAGCTTATCATTAAGTCACTGACCAGCTGGATAAATATCTTCCCAATTTTAACTCCTTATGGTGGGTTGTCAGAACCAGTTAAAAGTATATTTGCCTCACTCTACAGAACTAGAGAAAACAATCTTTAAAATTTATATGGAACCTAAAGAGACTCAAAACAGCTAATGGCTACAACAGAGCTTACAATGCCAGACTTCAAGTTATACAACTAAGTAATAATAATAATAACAGCCAAAGTGTAACAAAAACAGATATATAGATCAGTGGAAAAAGAGAGGATAAGGAAACATCCCTAGACACATTTAGCTATTTGATGTTTGACAAAGAGGCCAAAAGTATAATTGAAGGAAAGACAGTAGTGCTGGGGAAACTGGTTATCTGCTAGCAGAATATTGAAACTGGACCCATATCTTTTACCATGTACTAAATTAAAATGAAATGAATCAAAGATCTAAAAATTAACACAGAAACATTAAACTTATTGGAAGATAAAATAGGTAAAATATTTGAAGTCATAAGATTTTTAAGTGGAACTTCAATTACACAAGAAATAACACCAAGAATCAACCAATGGGATTGTATTTAAGTAAAAACCTTTTATATGGCAAAAGAATCATTTAGTAGAGTGAGGAGACAACCTACAGAGTGGGAAATATTTTACCAGCTACTCTTCAGATAGAAGACTAATACCTAGAGTATCCAAAGAAATTTAAAAAAAAAATGGACCACTTAAAATTAAAGACTCAGTCAAGAAATGCGCAAATTAAATAAAGATACTTCACAGAGCAAGAAGTACAAATGGCCAACAAATATATGAAAAAATGTCCAACATCTCTAGATACAAGAGAGATGCAAATTATAACAACACTGAAGTTGCATCTTACTCCAGAAAGAATGGCAATGGTTAAGAAATCAAATACAGGGGCTGGGGAGTTAGCTCAGTGGTTCCG
>PVIR01028024.1:0-22364 GCA_004026965.1 Petromus typicus
ATGTTTGTGCATGGTAGAAGAGTGGATAGATGAAATTTGCTTATGTTTGTCATATGTGAAAGTCATAGTTTCAACTCTGCAGAGACTTCATGCCATAATGAAGATGAAATGTCATTTAAACCATTGCAGTGCTCTTAAACTGGAGCTTAAATGTCATAAATTATGTCAAAATATTCTACAGATAAAGAAGGTCTATTCTATAAAAACACAAGCCCTAATGGAAAGCCACATATAGTCTTTTTGAAGTCTCAGGAAAATCACTTACGCAAATGTAATGACAGTGAAATCCAGCCAGTTCCATGGATCTCGAAGAAATGTAAAATCTTCTAAACAAAAGCCCCTTGCAATAATTTTTATGAGTGATTCAAAAGTATATATCCCTGTGAAGGTGTACCTAGGAACAAGTATTCAAAAATTGATAAAGTAATATTTTTCTTTCAAAACACATGACTTTCTAATCTGTCAGTAGAATTAGATGAAAACCGAAAGAGGAAACTACAAGGTAAATTGACTTTATTTTTATAGAACTAAAACCCTAAATTTAAGTTCAACTCCTAACACACAAAGAGTTGTTTTAAAAGTATGGTAAGAACAGTGTGATAAACACACACTATACAGAGTCATTCTAGCTATGGCCTGAAATGTTTCCATATTGACAGAAAGTAATAGAGCCTCCTGAGAATTAGCCAAACAGTTCAAAAGAGAAAGGAACCAATCAATGCTCCTGCAGAAGCACAGGATGAATTTCCTTTAGAAGGTGAAAATTTCAGTTTTAATGATTTTTTTTAAGAATGAGAAGGCATTGACAAGTTAGAAAATCTCACATTTTTCCTTTTAAAATCATAAGCTAGTTTACACAGAAAAGGGCTTGATTATAGTCTGAGTAGGTCATCCTGAGCTTTAAGAAGTGAATATCTAGTTTTGAGTAAATTTTTTGATAATTGAGAAGTGTTCTATTTAGAATTTGGAGTTGGTGTGCAGTGTAAAACGATAGAAGAGAGAGTAACTGAATACCTTAGAGGTGTATGTGTTAACATGAGTATTTTGGGAATTCTTAGTGCATAGAGGTGCACCCATTCTTCTCACGGCTCCTTCCTGGGAGTATCAAGGGTCTTACCGAGCTGTGCTTGGACTCTGCTCTGTGGCACAGGCTCCGCAGTTGCAGAGAGTCAGGGAAAAGGCCACGGCACAAGCAGCGTGAGCAGGTGTGGAGCTTCGATTGCACAAGCCCCAGATCCAGGCACCACCAAGCTGTCTTTGCTGCCCTTAAGGAGCTTGAAGTTCTGCAATCTTGAAATTTTGAATTTTGCTTCAAAGTCACATTTTTGGCATCCATGCCTGAAACTCAGACAGTGCTAACAACAAGTGAATGTGCTCCAGGGAGAGAACTTCAGGGGGTTAGCACTATCTTCTTAAGGCATTTATAACTTTCCCTTCTGGACTCTTAGCTCCTTGAATTGGTTGGGAATTTGTCTGGAAGCAAGATTCACTGGCTCTTTTCTGTCATTGCTTTTATGAAGTTTCCCTGGACAATGTATTCCCAAAGGAAGGGCCGTGAGTATCTGAGTATGAAGGGCTGTGGTGATGATCAAGTACAGGTAGAAAAGACAAATAGATCTAACTCCAGCAAACCTAAGCACAAGCCGCGCAGGCCACGTCTTTCTGCATGACCATGTTTACCAAAGGCTTGAATACAAATGCTCTTCAGTTTTATTTCTAGGATACATTAAGGTTTCAAAATACTAAGTAGATAGATATATTTATTTATTTAAATATTTAAAATGTGAATTGAACTTACTCTACATTCTTTGTCCAGTCTGGAGGGTTACTCATGGTCATAAACACACAGTTCGTCAAAATAGTGCACATGATGAGCATGCTGAATAATGTAGGGAATTGTTAAGGAACACATGAAAGAAAATCCAGGTTCAAAAATCATGTTGTGTAAAACTAAGCCTGAAAGCCTGTAATGTAGCTCAGCCAAGATTCAGTGATAAATATCCTGTGTCTTCTAGTCAATCTAGAAGTCAATCTTCAAGTCATCTAGTCAATTCAAACTTCAGAGTTTTCATCTGGAACACCTGGGTAATTATGTCATTTTCTCTAATTAGTTGCTTAGATTAAATGAGATAGGCAGTGAGAAGGCATGATGCATCATAAGGTGCTGCTTTTGTACTTTTATTTTTTGAGACAGAGTCTTATTGTGCAGGTCAGGCTAGCCTAGAACCTAAAACATGCATGCCTCGATTACAGACATGTGCTACCATACCAGGCTGGCTTTTGCAACTTTATACATTTTGTATATTTATATCTCAGAAAACTTCCACTGAGGAGACTGTTTGTGCCATCTGGAGTTGCTCAGTTTATGAGCAGAAAATATTAACTTGAAATAATCCAGGCAATTAAAGTAGCAAAATATTGAAGAAAGGCACACATCTGCAATATGGAAATTTCTTCAACACATGTCATCCATAACCTAAGTACAGCGTGATGCTACATGTCAGGTTGTTCTACGATTGAATTTATACAAGTGCAGCAGTACTGGAGGACATGAAAAGTACCTGTTCTTGGTGACACTTAATGATGCCAATGTTGAGTGCAGGTCGAGACCATGATGTAAAGTGAAATAGATCAGAAATATAAGCTGAAATTTTGCATGGTTGCTCTTATAGATGAGATCCAACACATAATTATAAGCGAAATAAGAGATGGATAATAAGAAATAGGGGGATGGATCTTTTGCAAAAGGGAAATGAACTAAGAGATGGAGGAGAGGGAAGGGTGAGAAGGGGAGAAGACGAAAAAAAGAGTGTAGAGAGGCAAGCTCCCCATGAGGACGGTGGCCCTCGTGTATTGTGGATATGAAATAAAAGTTGAAACAGACAAAAAAGACTCAATAATGTGAATGTGGTGAAAATTCAATATAACAAATGATCTCCAGTGAGACGTCTGCTCTGCACCGACAACTGCCCTTGGTATTCACTTACTTGTGCAGTGCAACTAGTGATGGACCATGCTACCATCCTGCGTGCAAATCAAAAAAGTTAAGACGTGGTGAAATATTAGAAACAAAGCCTGTGTATCAATAAATAGGCTTGCTCTGTTAGATAAAAGAACAACAAAAAGTAATATAGAATCATAGAAACGTAAGGGACATTTAAAAACAACTAAACCTATCACTGAGTTCTAGAAATTGGAGAAATAAGGCCTCAGCTAGAGAAAAATTAGGCACCGTGGCATTGGACTCTAGAACACAAATTTTCTGCTTTCAGTTCTAATATTCTTTCCTCTACTGATTACTGCCCAAACAAAAATTTTCCATCAGTGAACAGGAAAGTGTTCATCAGATGACCACATGATGGCGCTAGGAATACAAAGATAGGAAAAAAACCTCTCTGTGTGAAAGGAATTCTCTTGCTATCGCCTTAAAAATAGAATGGTCTTTTAGATTAGGTAGTTTTTGGTATTTTGGGGGGGGTTCCGTCTGATTTTTTTGGTCATGCTGGATATTGCCTTGTTATTGCAAGTGTTCTATCATTGACCTATGTCTCCAGCCCAGACTATAAGATTTTAGAATCCATTAAAAAAAAAAAATCAAGGATGCAAACTTACTAAAATTAGGATAGAATTTCTATACTTACTTTTGTCACATCATCATAAAAGAAGTTTTGCACTGATAAAATGGATAGAAGAAGTTAGTAGTAGAAACCTTTTTAAAACCAGCTGGAATTACAAAACCAAATCCCCTAAGATCATTTGGAAATATAATCATAGCTTCTTTCATTATCTTCCAGAATCCTTAATAGGCATTCAGTTTTGCTTGGCAGAAACATGATTCAGTGACTTAAATCTGAAATTCAGCCAGTTTTCTAGTACATTTTCACATAAATTATCAAGTAAGTTCAACAATTAGCTATTGCCTTTCCAGAGTCTCCCAACATTCTTTTGTGGAGAACATACTTTCCTTTTCCACCTTTATTGAGTTTATTGGTACATTTTAGTTATACATTATGATCACATTCCTCTTTGGGAATTTATACCTATACATGATGCATCTTCGTTCTCATTTTTTCCCACTTCCATGACCTCTCTATACTCCCTCCCCCCATATACATAAACTTTGTTAACAGAAACTACAGTTCATTCTAAAATATATTAAAATGCTTTGTGTTATACCTCGGGGTGGCCTTGATTCAGGAAATGTATTCATCATTATGTTATTATCCACTGAAAATTCTACACATCTTTGTACAAAGATGGTAAAAAAATAAACATAGCTATATTGTGATTGTTTTGTAGGATGCAATACATACAAGTATTTTTAGAAATAAAACAGTGTACATACATGTATGTAATGCTAAAGACTCTCTAAGTGACACTGATGTGATTAATCAACTTCAAGAATAAGGTGTATATGACACGGGAAGATACAAAATTCAAGTAAAGAAATCTATACAATCTGGATGTTTCCCAACTTAATATTATGTTTAGCTAAAAGAATTATCAATTATGTAGAAAGAGTTAATATTAATAACTTGAAAAAGGATATGAATGTACCAAAATCTTAATAGCTATTTTCCTAAGAGGGTTGAAGGGAGTTAAAATATACAAGGCGGAGGTGGCACTGAACCGGAAGATGGCCTTCCCTTTATTCAACACTATAAAAGTCTGTAAGACAGGAACACAAAAAAGAAATATAAAAGCATAAGCCACATAAATGCCATTATTTTCAGTTATTTTTTATAATGAATAATTCTAAAGTTCTATGAGAAATCATGGCAATTACAACTTTGGATGTGCAACACGAACAGACTATATGTAACTGGACCTCTTCATAGCTAGAGAAGAAATCTAACGTTGACACTTACCTGTTTGACTGAGGCTTACCTGCAATTTCATTATACTTGGAATGCTTAGCCAAGAAACAGTTTATTTTCTTAGTATTTTAAATGTCTGTGCTAAATGAAAGTGTTAAATGTGTGTACGTTTCATTTTTATTTAAAAGTGTCAAGATACTACATCATTCTAATAATAATTCCAGTTTTCCCATTTCAAATATTTTTAAAATAATTCCAAGAATGCAAAATCATTGAATTAAACTGATGAATATTTTTGAAGTAAATAATCTTTTACATCCATCCTTATAAACATAATTACTCCAATAATAACAGAAAATAAAAGCATCTACAATAACCCACTCTTGCATTAGATGGATGTAATCCAAGCATTGATTTCTAGAGACCAAATTCCTTGGAGAGTATCAGTGTCCCAGTAGTGCTGAATTCCACACCGGGATTTCAGAGCTAGCTGACACATTATGTTCTAATCCCCATTGACAGTCTATCTCTTCTAGTCTAGTCTCTTCTAGACTTTCTTCAGACAGAGGAAAAGCTCAGAGCCTTTAAAGAAGCCCAGCATCCGTGAATGTAAGTGGAATTCCCATCCAGAAAAATTAGACTTTTTGATAGCAACTGGTAGTGTTTGGACAAGAGCTTTATGAAACAACATGCAATGGTGTGTAAAAGACTAGGATGCAGTGCTTCTTAAGGTATTATACTGGGTCAAAAATAGCCAGATACGCTGCAAAGCTATTTTCTTTGTGGCAAAATATAGAGAGAATTTTCAGCTCTTTTATTCCTTTCGTAGTGTTAGAGATTGAAGGCAAGGCCTTCTACAAGTGCTGCACCACTGAGCTATGACCCAGCCCAGAGTTCTTAACATCAGTTCACTCAATGATCAGAAGCTTTGTTTTATAGGAGGCATACTTGCGCGTCCCATTATGACAAAGAAAGCCACAACTGTAAATTTATTTTCTACGAAGAGTCCCTGATAGTGCTTTCTTTTCTGCATTTAGGATTTAGGTCATTAATGGATTTCTCCTTTCTTTTCCTCTTCCACCATCGAGTTTTTCAAATAAGCACTGCCAAATATTGCTTGAGACATTGTTTGAAAATATCATTCATATTCTTAATTAATAGAAAAGAAACCTGCTGTAAAATGTGGTCTTCAAGTCACTTCTGGACCACAGCAGGATAAATACAAATTTTGGCAGTGGATCTGTGTTTGGAACCTGTGAAGCAATTTGCAAACTAATAGTAAGAAGTTGAAGTTTGTGTCAGAATTTCATTGCAAATTTTTAGAAATTAATTTTGCTATACTTATCCTTAGTTTTCCTATCATCTTTAAAGGACTCAGTCCAAATTGTGAAGCATATCATACCATACCATGAAGTCAGTTTGCAGAGGGGGGACTGTATCTGTGCTTTCTAAGGAAGAATCACCTTTTGACAATACTTAGTTAGCTTTTTTCTGTGCTTCACCCAATACCTCTGTCCCTAGATGACATTGTGAAATCACCATAAAATGTGTTCAGACTACTGTTATGCAAATGACTTTGCCGGCAGGGAAAAGGGGCATGTGAGGACACAGAGGGTGAGTGAGTTAACTCAGGATGAAACATTGCCTACCTTGTGAAACTAGTGCATATGCCTTATCTCTCTCAAAGTATGTACAGCTATAGTTGAATAACCAGTAAAAATATAACACAGAATCTATACTCAAACAGTATCTCACTGGGGGTGGTGGAACAGGCCTGCCATCTCAGGATTTAGGAGGCTGAGGCAGGAGAATGCCCATGAGTTTGAGTCCAGTCTGAACGATAAAGTGAGACACTGTAAAAAAAAAATCTAAGATTTTTGTTTATGTCAAATGATATTATAGACTAATTTTGAAGAGGATACAGTAATACAAAGAAGCACAAAAAGATAAAGAGGAAAAACTGACAAGCATAGGAAGCCTAAATTGGGAGAAGGAGAGGAGTCTTAGGATGATTCTGATTACAGCTCAGGACAGGAAAAGATAAGGACCATTGTCACTGGAAAACACTGTGATTCTTGCTCCTTGGCGACTTTCAGGCCAAATCATAAACAGAGGAAATGCATTTTTAAAAAGAAGAAGAAAGGCAAAGGGGGAGACAGGTGATAAAGCTAAAGACAGATCCAGAGCAGGTAGAGAAAAATTGGTCGGGAAAGGAGGAAACATTTTGTCTGGAGGACTAAAAAGTAAAAGAAACAAAATTTAGAAACTAGAAACTGTGGAATCCAAAGAGGATCAGCAAGATGAGTTTAGTGAAAATGTCTATCCTCTTAATATTGACAAGTAATTCAACATTTAAAAGTTTTTGGCTGGGGCTGGGAAACAGCTTAGTGATTCTGGTGCCTGCCTGGCAAGTGCAAGATCCTGGGTTGGAGCCTGGCACCTGGTACCTGGTGTACACACACACACACACACACACACACACACACACACGCACACACACACGCACACGCACACACATGCACACGCACACGCACACACACACACGCACACACACAGTATTTTGATGGATAAATCAACACTTTGAAATAAAAATTAAAGGAAAATAGGCACAATTCTTAGTTGTTCATGGTTTAAATCTAAACTTTTACCAATTTTCAGTTGTCTTCCAATTATTTATGTAAGTATGTGTCTATATATTTCAAAGAGCATTCAGATTTTTTGATAATCTGATATCCATAAGATTGGTTTGCAGTATGTATAAGCTTGCAATTTAGAACTATAAGTGAATTAATGAGTTTTCTCTGCACAGTAATGTTTGCTGTGTTTTAATTTTTCACAGAACATGCAGAAGACAAGCTTTCCTTGCTGGTGTACCAGGCTCATGGTGATATGCCAAAGTTAAAGGACTATTTTTGTAGTTTTTTTTTCCTAAAATGACTCTGATTTTCTCAGGTTGAAACATACATAGTTAGATGAAAACTTCATATATATAACTTTACATAATTACAGGTGTATTTTCAACCATGAGTTTCATATTTATGAGTTCATTTATAGGTTTATTTTCCATAGTCTTACAATAAAGCAAAAACACCCCAACTCATGTAGCAACTCAACATGTAGAATTTTAAATGTATTAATATTACAGACCGCTAAGTCATTTAGAAATATTACAAGCAGTCAGAAGGGGCTAGACCCTCAAAGAACGCAGTGCAGAAGACAAGAAAATATTACATTGTTGGGGAGCCATATTCACTGAAGGCCAGGGTTTAGGGTAAAGACAAAATTAGTACTCCTACATATTTCCGCAAGGGCCGAACAATAATGACTGATATTCTAAATAGGCATCAGTCTCCTTAGGTGGGGGATAAAACCTCCTGATCCACCCCTTCTAAGAAAAGTCCCTAAGCTACCCCTTCAGGGAAATTCCTTGTTTTTTCCACTCACACTTGTTACTTGACTTGCTTCCCCATTGGATGGAGATAGTGACAATGGACGACGCTCACAGCCTTTATGGTTGGTTATAGTTTCATCACAGCTTTTACCCACTTCTTGATTTTGCTTTGTAACCCCTCCCCTGTAAATGGAGTCCATGGAAGTCCACTGTACGGGTCCACACCAGACCCTCTCAGGCAGGAGCTGTCTTTCCTTCATTAGTATCTCTTACACCTAACCTCTGTTGTTCCTAGAACTCATTCTTTGATATTAGAGAACAACTTAGCATATCAGACTTCTAGCAAGTTGAGGCTTGCATCTATTTCCCCTATCATCCCTAGATCATTGAAAGATGTATTTGAAAAATGGAATATCTATACACTTCGGGTTGTTCCAATTTATAACTTATCTATTTGTGTATAGTTACTCAAGTTGAATAATGTTCATTGAACACTTATTTGACAAGTCATTAGCACGTAAGAGCATGAAACATTTGCAAAACAGCCTGAATTTAATTTTAGATTCAATTGGTATTGCAATTAAAAATGTGTGTATTACCTCTTTAATGTAATATTTGCCAATCCCTTATGCTGTATTCAAGAGAAAGTAAAGATATGTAAGTCATGACCTTAAGAAATTTACCAATTAAGGATTGTTCAGCCCTCTGTACTAACAGAAGTAAATCTAGAATTAGCAAAGGTTCATCCAGACAGGCAATGTCCAAAACAAATATAATGTGAAACACAAATCAGAGTTATGCACATAATTTTACATTTTCTAAGCACCACACATTAAATATTACCTGAACAGAGGAAAGAACTAACTGAAATAAATCGTAGTAATATTTTCATTAATCCAGTATATCTAAAACCTTATCATTGGAGAGTGAAATTTAAGACTATTGAGAAATTTAACCTCATTGTTATACTAAATTTTAGATCTTCCAAATCTAGACCTGCCAAATATACGTGGGCACATAGTTTAACAAACCAGAATTTTCCGGTTGCCTTTCTAAATATTAAGCCATTATTTTAGCCTTTATTTCAACTGAGAGACTACAGTCCTTCAAATACATGATTAACTGTAAGCTCTATTTTCTTTTTTCAGGGCCACGGATTGAACTAGTGCCTTCCTTTCACGTGCTAGTCAGTACTCTACCACAGAGCTACATCCCAAGGCACCATACTTTAAGTTCTCCACACCACGTAAGGGCTACTGTGTTCTGTAGTGAATGACAGCCATTTAAAGTTCAACCTATCATTGTTCACTAGGTTATTCTCTCTCTTCAGAAATCCTGACCATATACAAATCTAGACTTTAAAGAAAAATAAGAATGTAGCTAGGTGGAATAATTGATAAGCTCACCTGGCAATCAACACTCTAATGATCCTGAAAACGATGTTAGGAACATGTAGGTAGGATTTATCTGATGTTATGAAAGTGCACCCCGGAGTTGTAAATGTGCTCTAAAACTGACCCTGTGTTCTCCCAGCAGTAAGATTCAAACCTTACTTCCCTGTGACTCAGTTACTTCATTGGAGAAATGAAAATTAGTATAGCTGACAAAGATGTGGTGATTCTAATTTAATATATTGGATTCTGATGCCTGGTCTCCTGTACCTTTTAACAATAAATAGCTATAATGATCCTGCAATAATAAGGCTGTGAATCTATTTTCCCTCCTCCTCAAACACCAATGATTAAATTGTCATTTTTCATAGATATTATTACTTGTTATAATCTAAGAATCCTTTCATGCCTTTAAATCTATTTGTTTATAATTTTCTGCCAAGTAGGTATTTTGAGTTTAGTAAGTCGTATTTTCCAGTTTCCTCTTCTAAATGTATGCCCATCATTTTAACATTTATTTATCTAGAGACTGTATTCTTTTAAGTACTTACACATAAGCTCTAACTTTATATTGCATCTAACCATTGCTGGAAAATTACATTAGTTCTCCACAATGCATATAGTTATTATGTATCACAAGCACATACTAATAACGAAGAAAGAAAAATATGTCAAATAACAAGACAGACTCCAGACTGATTGCTTTCACCATTTTTTCCCCTAAGGTGATTAGTAATAAATTTGGGGCTTTTCAAATCCTAGGAAAACATTCTAACACTGTAGTGCATATCCAATCTTGTGTAATTCTCAGTGAAATTTAATTCTGAACAGCACTTAAGACATTGTCACCATGTATAAGAATCTGTCACTCTCAAATGCCGGCAGAGTTCTAAGGGGAGCTCTCAAACACACGTCTCTCTCCTTGATGCAGTCTTGACAGACAGGCTGGGGGCTTTGGCTCCAGTTACTGCTCAGATAGGGTCCTCTTTTCCCATCTCTAAGCTGCTGGCTTTGGGGGTGGCAGAGAGGGGAGAGTGAGAGCCACCCGGTGAAAGGAGAGAATCTTCAAAGTTTTGGGTGGGAAAACAGTGTAAAAGGTCAAAAGAGCTGTCGGTGCACATCCCTCTAGACTTGTCTTATTCTGGACCACTTCTGGACCTAACTTTATTTTTCCCCTTGAGAGCTCTAAATGGTCTCATTGTGTGATGATTCAGCTTGATTGTGTCAACTTGATTGCATCAACTTGATTGCCCAGGGGATTGCTGGGACACACTTCTGCATGCATCTGGTTCTTGTGGAGATGAGACATTGGGCACTATGCACAATCCCTGGAGCCTCCCTTGCTGGTACTGTTCTGAAGCCCTGCTTCTTGACCATCATGAGCTAAGTATGTTGCTTAACCACACACTTCCACCATGATGTTTCTTCTTCGAATTTCACTGACCATGGACTGAATCCCCTGTAACCTCCAGCCAATTAAACCTCTCCTCCTTCAAATTGTGAGTATCGAGTATTGTGTCCCAGCATTCAGAAAGCTGCCTAATATACACTTACTTATCACCTGTGTTATACCCTGTGGCTTCACACAAAGATTTATTGCTTTGAGAGCTTACTGGGGGATAAAAGTCTTTCTGTGTTTTTCTAACTGACTCAAATGTGAACATGTGATATTTCTGTACTTTTCTTTCCTAGTTACCTTCACTTTTCTCCTTTGGACTAGGGATAGTCAATCAAAACTACGAGCTATGACATTTGCTTGTCTGTGACCCATCAAAATTTCACATACAACTTCACCTACATAGAGATATGGACTTTAAACCATGAATTACAAATAGCCTCCTGTAAGTAAGCTGTGTTTATTTGGGTACCTGCCAATTTTTGCCAGGCAAGTCATCAAAACCAAATCTGATCTTTCAACAGAAACCCCCAAATATGAGCAATTTATGTAAATGTGTAAGTTCTCTTAAATTACATATGGTGGAAAACAAAAGTTTTAAACAATAGTGTATAAGTCTAACAAAATTTATCAGTGGCTTCATAGGTTCATAGTCTTTTAAAAATTATACTGTCATCTCACATAGAGTAAACTGTACACAGAGAATAGTCTGTAGAATTGCTTGTCTCTGCTTTAGCCAGGTGGCATAGGGTATGGGGCCCCTGGGTAGATAACTCCACAGCAGATATCTTGCTGGAATTGCATCAAAGAGGGTCATGGATGCTTTGATCTCTATCTTAGCAGACAGGAGAAATTAGCAACCATAAATAAAATGATAAAATCTGAAAGAAATATTTTTCAGTTCCATATCACCAGTATAAACCATAGGTACTACACCATTAAATGCTTTGTTAATTTTTTTTTTCTTTTTTGAGATAGGATCTTGTTTTGTAGCTCAGGTTGGTCCTGAACTCAGCCTCAAACTCAGCAATCCTCCTGCCTCTGCCTCCCGAGTGCAGTGACTACAGTCATGAGCCAACATTGTTATATGTGGTTACCGGGGTTTTGAACCCAGGACCTCATGATTGCAAGTCAGGCACCAGAACCAGTGAGCTAAATCCCTGGCCCCACTGCTTTGTTAGTTTTTCTTGGGGTTCCAACTTGATTATAAGCTTTCTGTGAGTGACATAAGAACAAATTATTGTCCTTTGCTCCCTCAATGAGGTGGATCCAATAATACCAGATTCAGGATTATTTTAAGGATAAATCCAACACACTCATGCACATAGTGAATTTTAAATTGTCAATGGATATTTCTGTTTCTCAGACAGAGCAGACCTGTTTTGGAACTTTCAGGCTCATTGTTTTAGCTCCCAAACTTCATATCTCAGAACATGATCCCATCAATATTCTTCAGTCTGTTAGCCAAACTTTATAACTCAACATCATATTTTGATTCTATTATCTTCCAACTTCATTGTCATAACACTAGACCAAATGGCTTTGAAGATTCTTAGTTTATTTTTCCTTTCCTCAGTTAGTTCACTGTGTTCTCCATAGAAGAGTTTGAGTGACTTTTAACATTGTGAAGTGGGTCATGTTCTTCAGTCGCCAAAGCCTCCTAGAGATTTCATGTTGCTGGAAAATAAACTTCAAATCCTTGAGATGTACTCACATGTGACTTTATCTAGCCCCAGACCCCCTTTCCTAACTTCATCTTGTTTTATGCTTTTGTATTTTGGTCCAGCTGTATTATATGACTTTTTATATGTTGTTTTCTTTCCTAGAATAATCCTTTCCTTTTTAGTCTTCAGGCATTTCTTTACACACCTTTGAAAATAAAGGGGCTTTATCATTTATTAGAATTAGTGGGAAAATGTAAATTTCTAATTATTTTACAAGCTGATATAGACCTTGGAGCCTCCAATATTTTAATTTTTGTAGAAGTAGGGCATTCTCAAATGATAAAAAGAGCTTTTGGGATTTGGGGAACAGTGCCAGCTTTGGTGGTAAGATACATGACTTGTAAAGTGACAGTAGTAGAGGGGCCGGAGGGGAGGCTGTGGGCTCGTGTAGTCTATTTTGATTTTTCTTTGTGGTGGTATTATCACAGCTATAAATACAAACCCAAAGCACCATGGTAGTGGGCCACCAAAACTCATAAATCTCATTTTAAGGCTAGTATCTTATTTAATGCCTCGGTGATCTTATACATATTACTGAATTTCAGCTTCCTGACTTTTTAAGTAAAGACAAGAGCTATTTTGGAAAGTTGTATGTATTTAAAAAGAACCTGAAATATTCTGATACATAGAGCCCATAACTATTAGTTTTGCCAAACTAAGATCCCTTCTGCTTCAGCAGTTCCCATCTCATGATTTTAGAGAAAGTCTCCTCCATTGTCTTCTCACATGGATTGGGTGGAACTGATCCATCCCTTAGCAACATGGGTCACCCTGTGATCCTAAATTAGCTAAAAAGATCATTACTCACCCTGGCCACTGTCCTTGACTTGGAATATGCCCTGTGACCTCATTAGAAAACTGTATAGAGGTTTGAAAGGAGACATAGACTTTTTTCCTGGTGTTACTAGGCTATAGGATGTGACCTTGGTGCTGCTGGTGGCTATTTCTGCCATCTTGTGGGAGGGCTTGACTGAGAATTACACCAGCACAAGGGAAAGCAGAGCCCAAAACGGAAAAGCACTGGGATGGAACTGTTTATATTAAACTAGATTTGACCCACTCGTGTACCACCCTCTTTCCTTCTCTCTTGGTCTCCCTTCTCCCCTCTTTCTTTCCCTCTCTTTCTCCTTCTCTCTCTCCTTAGCTCCCTCTCTCTTTTTTTCTTTGAACATAGTTTCAAAGAAAGGCTTGGTTATTTTGGAGACATCATCTCCTTGAGTCTATTTTAGAAGCAGAGACCAGAAAGTGTCAAAGAAAGGGAGCAACATAAAGAATGAATCGTAGGTGAGGGGGAGAAAGAGCAGGAAATCATCACAGTGCTTCTGATGTGAGAGAGCCTAGATGACCGCCTGTTCTACGGAAGCCGTGGTGCTGAGAACAGTTGGACCCAGAGACGGTCCATGTAACATAAGCTTTCAACTATCAGCTTCCTTTCCAATTTGCTGTTAAATGATATTTGCATGAAATAACTCCATAGCCCCAGTTAAAAATCTAGACAATAATCCTCCACAATAATACAGCAACTAAAGCCTCCGTAGCAGTGAAAAGCCTTGCATGAATTTGAAGCCCCTGAAGAAGAACCTCTCCTGGAGCCTTGAGACAGAGGAGTGAGCATGTTCTTAGGATGCATGAGAGAAGAAAGAGCTGTTTTAAACTGCCCATAAGACAATCAAGGACAAAGTGCAGTTTTTAAGTGAATACATTTCTACATTCCATAATTAATACGCATCCATTTTTGCCACAGATCTAAAATATCTCACTCTATTTCCAGTAAACTGCCACACTGTCGAAAGGATATTTCTACCCATGGTACTAATGAGTCATCTGAAAATTTAAGAACATGAGAAAGGAGAAATGTTCCGTAATGAGGCGTAGGTGAAGAATTTGTATGTGTGGCCAACATCACTCCAAGCTATGCAAAGAAATTATGAAAAAAAAAATTGTACAGGGAGAAAAAATGGTGTGTTCACAAGCTAAAAGGTGCCTAAAGTAGAGCTAAAGTAAACAAATCAAAGGAATCCCACCTGGAGTCATGTTTTGGGGACCGCTTGATCAGAGCAAATGCCACGTGGAACATTCTATGATTGTTACAAAAACCACTTTATCTTCCCTCCCCCCCTTAGTCTTTCTCTTTAGTCTTTAACTTAGACTTCTGAAGGTTAAAACATCTGATGGCCTAGAAAGCTCCTACTGTTCCCACACATTAGGAAATGCTTGCAAGGTTACCATTACTATAAGCACTCTTCATGGTTTAAACCACTTTAACAATTTTAGTAGAATACTTGAATATTATGTAATTTGTGCATCTGAAACTGGGGCGAAGAAGATAAAAATATGTGGGCATATGTCATCAGAAAATACACCATCAGCAATGACATTTCATAAGCTCACTGACATTGTCTTTGTAAAGATCATAGATACTTTCTGTGTGTTATGTTATTTTTAATTACATACATTTCTTTGTGTGTACAACACTGTGTGTTAACTAAAAATGGGACATAGAGAATGGGTTATGAAACCATTTTTATCATCTATGCCATTGTTTCAATGTTAGTCCTTTGAATAACTCCTTTTGAATTTAATTGTCATCATTATAGTATAAGAAGTGGTGGTGACTATAAGGGGATAAGGCAAGAAGACTTTGTTTTCAGGGGTGAGACTGATTCCCCCAGACAAGGTGAATGCTGACCCCTCTTGCTCTTTTGTGCAAGCCTATTTTGTGCAAGCCTCTCTCTGCCTCTCATCATGCAATGATTACAAAAAGGCCTGCCTTGTGCCAGCTCCTCAGTCATCTCAGACTTTAGAACTATGACCCAATAAATTTGGCTCACTATTAATTCTCTAATTTCAAATATTGCATTATAGCAATAGAGAGGGATTAAAGTAGTTACCTTACTTTATGTATTGTCTATATCATTAGGAGAGAAATTAGATGCTTTATATATTGATACAAATACCACATTAATTATTGTGTGAGAGTTCAACCTGAAGGAAGTTATTGGTTTAACTGATGTCTGCACATAACAACTCACTTGAATATTGTCCATGCAGATCTCAGAATCCCAGGAATCTTATTCTCAGTAGAGGTTCCCTAGCAGCTATTTGCTCCATTTGTAGCTGTGCTGGAATGCTATGTGTGTATATGGTATCTTTTCAATGAGGACTGCTTTACCAATAATCTCAGATAATCATGACTAAAATAAAGTTTAGCCATCAAATATCAAAAGAAATATTATTTTTTTAAAAAAAATCAGAGATTGTGCTAAGAAGATTAATAATTGAAATATTTTTGAGTTTATGGTCACTCTTCATTACTGAATAATATGACTATGAAAGAAAGTTTAAGAATAGAAAACCATATACAGGTAAAATAGAATGCTTTAAAACAAAACAGATAAGAGAAAGAAATTTATTTTAAAGTACATCCCATTTGTACTCAGTATTTCAACCTTGAGAAAACTTCATCTGCATGGCTGTTAAATGACTTATATTTGAGGATTTGCTTACCATCAGCTCAATGAGAAAGTTAAAGATACACTTCACCTTGAGAAAATGTCTTCCTGATAACAATATTTTCCTTATCAGGTTGTTCTACCAGCACATTGTGATCTATACCACAGTGTCAGAATGCTTCTCCTTCCTCACAAATGTGCCTTTGGAGATAAGGACTAATGAAGTTAGAGGTAAATTTGAATAAGAGTTTAACAAAATTTAGCTGGCTGAAAGTTTTATGAAATAACACATTTTTAAAAAGTTCACAGAATTTTTCTTTCCATCTGCCTTTGTGCCCTTTGTTACATATAGTTCATTATAAACCAATCATGGACTACGCTTCTGAGGAACTTCCCCTGAGGACAATATCTCTTATCAGTCTGAAGGCTCTTTAATTCAACAGGAAACATTGATTGGGTGGTCTGATTTCCACATGAAGAGTTACCATCCTTGTCAACATGTGTTGCGAGTTTTTTTCAAAACATTTTACAAGTGAAGATACTGAATAGGAGCTGGGATATGAGATTTTATCCCTGCACAATGAAGGGGTTGACTCTGGTGAATTTAATAATTTTTAGATTGAGATACTACCAGAAAATGGTGGATGGAGGGCTAAGAAAAATGGCTGCTTAGGATGGAGCCCACAAAGCATCATAAGAGCAGTCTCTGAAGGGACTGGACACATCTACCTGCTATGAATTAACATCCTCCATGGTGAGCATGAATTTATGGGTTGATTATATGAATATTAAGTTCAATAATAAAATAATTTTAAATAATTTTATAAAAAATATTTTTTGCAATATTGGGAATTGAAACCAGAGGCCTTGCCTTAAACGATTACACCAACCCCTTTAAAAATAAACTTTTTAAAATAATTTGAGAAAAGCTCTCACTATTGTTAACAGTTTAAATTGTTAAGTTTCTCACGCTAGTTTGGAAATTTGAGCCTTCTGCCTCAAACTTTCAGAGTTCTGGGATTGCAGGCACACACTATCATGTCCGGTTTAAGTTAAAATATTAAATAATGGAATCACCTACATTTTCAAATTCCTTATACAAATAAAACTCTCACAATTTGTATAATCTGAAACTTGGCTTTTCAGCTGTCATATTAAGTAATTTTCAAAGAATTGATTTAACGACAAAATACAAATTTTCTCCTACCTTACATGGCAGTTATGAATAATCTTTCAACCAACTAATATTTCACAGTAGTACTAAAAGACAAAGTTAAATGAAAGAGAACAAAATTCATGGAAAGTAACTTTGTCTCTTCCTTTAGCACTGTGGATCAGGCAAACTGGTTTTAATAAAGGACAAGTGTGTTACACTTAAACTGATTGTATCCTAAAAAGTGGGGGGGGAAATCCAATATTTGAACATAGGACTGGTCATCTTCTCATGAAGCCTTTGTCTTCGAATTTACAGCAGTTGATCAGAAGGAAATTACAAAACTCTTCAATCCCCATTTTAAAATTGCCAAAATTGTGTGTGCCACCGGCAAGGACAAACTACACACAGATGGGCTATCAGTAACATTTCCCAGAAGTTGTAGGGAGACTTGAGGCCCATGTACAGCTTAAACTTTTATTTGCTTACTTATAACATTTTTGACTCTTCAAGAGTTCACAAAGGTATTTTGTTTTGTGAAAATGTAATAAAACATTAAAAATTCACTGAAGGCATAAATTTAAATTAATATCCATATGACAACCTTATTTATCTTTTCCTGAATTTTCTGTTTGCTTTGCTGGAATAATGGAAATAATAAAGATGGTGTGTATATTATGAAACTTTCCATTTCTAGCACAGATACAGAAAATACATGCGGCCAAATAATATTTGTAGTCTTTCAGCACGTTACGTTTTTGTTAATTCTTATCAACATTAAAACATTTTTACCAAAAGATCAGGTATCAATATAATTCTACCAAAAGATTAAACAGTTTATAAAATGTTAACTTATACTTTTTTCTATGTGAGAAAATGTTTCTTTAGGAAATTGTTTTATTATTTTATATTGTTTTATATTGTTTATATTGTTTTATTATTTATAACCTGATGAAATCAGAAATTCTTATAGTATCAATTTTTGTTCCATGGGAAATTAACACTAATATTTTCTGAAGTGTGGAATACATGATAATTTCAAGATTTCCAAGTGGAATAAGTACACAAAAGTGTACAATAAATATGTCTGGGGAGAATTTCTTAATTCACAACTTAGCCACATACATCTGACATTTATTTCTACATATTTATCGTGGTGTATTTGGGGCAGCTCCATCTGTTATAATCATTTACTTCTCATACATATGCATAAAACACCCCAAAACATTTCTCACTTCATAAACAGAGGGATACTTAAGAGTAAGATAATTCAGAGTGATGGTGCTATAACAACCAACAAACACAGTAGGGAATTAGCAGCAAAAAGTACATAATAAAAACACTCACTTTCTTATTGATATAATATGGGTCCAGGTCCTCCAAGGGCTCTGACACCATCTCTGGAGGAATGTCTCCATAAATAAATGGAAGGTTCTTTCCAGCCTCCAAGTCACTGTTTGGCTTTGGGCCATTTTCATCATCATCTTTTTTGTCTGGTTTAGGATTCTTAGCCTTTTCTTCTGCAATGCGTCTTTCAATGGCCGCAAGAGACTCTCTGGTGAAGAAGTTGAAGCTGTCAGGTCCTGGTGGTACAAGCACTGTTTGCTCCATCTTGTCATCCTGCACATTTTAATTACCATTTACTCTGCGTATGAAATCTCTAAAAGAAAATACAAGTAAATCAGGGGAGGATTAAGACATACTGGTATTCATACATGCTTCTCATGAAATGTTTCTTTCTCATATTGAAATGCATTTTATAAATACAAATGCTTAACAAATGTGTTTTCTCTGGGAAACTTTGTTAAACACCCCATGTCTATTAATACCTGTGCTGTATTTAGAAAGGAACTATGCCATGAGTTCAAAAAGTTGTTCAGGTGGAGCCCAATCCAGGTTCATTAGGCCAGTTGCCACCGCGTTGTTAATGAGCCATTCACTGAAACCAAGCCAGAAGATGGGAGTGTGTGCCAGAGAGAAAGCACAGCCCAGTCAGCAAGGATGGAGTGCCAAGGAGTTGCTTTTGAGATGACATGAAGTCAAGGCCTCTATGCTGATAAGTGGCCTCTTGCCAAGCTGGTTAGAGCAGTTTGTGTAGTCAGCCTTCATAATGACTCACATAGTCACTGGTCCTAACTGGGCTTTGCCCTAGGCATTTTGAGATTATTGCAACTATGACCTGCTCACTTCATTAGCCACCAAAGGATCAGTTTACCTGCAAGTGTACTGACAAAGATATAGTAGTCCAAGACTGGACAAAAGCTATTTATGTGACTGAGAGAAAATGTAGGCTGGTACAAAATCAATAGACTGTGCAAGGGGTAGGAGATGATTATTCATGCAGAAGACAGAGCAATTCTATTCCAAGAAAAATGATTGGAAAGACTGTGCCCTAAACTAAGTAGAAATGGAAGTATTTTTCTCCACTAAAGCAATAATGATATTCTTGCTGACTCTGTAGTCCTTTAGTGCTAAACGTATTGTGAGGATGTGAGACAAAATCTTCAACAACATAAAGGAGAGTCAGACCTCATCTGAGGCCAGAGGCCAACCCAAGATGCACTATTTTAAGATGTATTTAACATACACTTAAATTTCACAGATATTCTGTGTCAAAACTTCCCAGAGTTTAAATTTCTGCTTGCACACAGATTTTATTTGGATTCTGTGCTACCTCATTAAGGTCAGCAAGCTCTGACACAGTTCATTAGAGCTTTGGTGTATATGAACTGTAAAAAAAAATTTCAGACTTGATTATTTTGTGAGGAGTCCTACAAGGACTAGATTTTACCCAGGATGGGTTCCCCTTTCTATAAGGTTTATGATCTTATTTCCCAATAGGTGATCAGAAAGAAGGGAGGACCTGAGTCTAAATATGTTCTCACAGGTTATTAAGTGAACTTTTCAGAGGTTCTTAGAATGCACTTAAAATTAGCTTTCTTTTGCTTTGTATTTTGAGTTGTATTTTGTGTAGAAACTCTTGTTCCCCTCTACTTCAACAGAAAAATACTAAAGTTTATTTATTGGACCTAAAAGCTTAGGGGTAATAAATATGGCTTATTTTGTCATAGAGGATGGATTCTGACAGATAAATATATGGTTTTTATAAGAAAAGAAATATATGGTTTTATAAGAAACCATAGTTTCTTGATGTAATATACATGCAGATGATACATATTCAAAACATTTTTTAAAAAGCAGTATAATATTTCCTTTCTAACTTGTTTCTCTTTCTCAGAGGTAACTATATACCTATCATATTATATTCATCTATGTATGTAATATCTACCTGCTAACACATTAATGTGTTCTTCATATATGTTCTACTTAAAGCATAGGTGAACAGTAATTTACTATGCAAATGTTTTGCATTCTGTATTTTTTATTTTATTTTGTAATACATATATATATATATATATATATATATATATATATATATATAAAATGTATGTATTACAGTGGATTCCATTTCAGTTTTATCAATTTGACTCATTCCTTTTATTGGCTATAAAGTCTTCCACTGCACTCATGTGTTATTATTTATTAAACCAGTACCCCAGTCATGGATATTCAGGCTCTTTCTAATATTTTGTTATTTTATATAAAGTAAAAATTAATGTATTTGCCCTACATACTTTAACATATATGCCAATATATTTATAGGATTAATTTATAAAGGTATTTCTGACACTTGTCTTTATTAATTTTCATTACTGAGACAGAATATCCAATACCCACAACTTAGAGGAGAGATTTATGGTTTTTAGAGGTCCCAGTCCATACATGCCTAGCTTCAGCGCAGGAAGAGGGTGGTAGAACGGGATGGCAGAGGAAATCTGCTCACCTCATGGTGGCCAGAAGTAGTCAAGAAGGAGGTGGGAAGGGAGACAGCCTTCCAAGCTATGCCCCAATGACCTCTCTTTCCAGTGGCCCACCTCTGATTAGCACTCATCAGTGGGACAGTCCTGTGATGCACACAGCACCCCCGTGATCCAATCACCTTACACACACATAAAAATTTGGGCGAACATTGTATTTCAAACTAAAACAGCTCTGTAACTTATAAGCATTTAATTTTGATAGATATTAACACATTATCCTTTATCTGGTAGTTCTCCTGACGGTAGCCTCATAACTGCCAGTTTACCTCCACCCTCACCAACACATTGTCTTATTACGTTTCCAATATTTATAATGTCACAGGGGAAAATACAAGTATCTTCTGGTGTAGTTTTGTGTTTGTCTTTCTATGAGAAAAATAGAATACATTTCCACACATTTATATTTTGAAGTTCCTTTTCTTTTCATATCTCCTTAATGAATGCCCTTTTTTCACTTTTTTATCTTCTGAACCTAGATCATATTTTTAAGTGTGATTTAAGCATTTGATTTTGTGATATATGATCTTTTGAAAAGATTAATTCATGTTTTTTGACTTTTTTTGATATTTTGTGCCACATGCTGAAAAATTCAACTAAAATGTTTAAAGTGTTTATGTAGTTCTCGATCCCTTCTTTAGCTTCTCAGTTTTGTGCCGTTTGAGGGGTATGCATGAGAGATGAGAAGAAAGACATGAAAGATCACACACATATGAAAAACACACGCACAGGTGTGTTTTTTAAAAAGTTTTTAAATTTTTAAAAAAGTTTTTTAAAGTTAAATATTTGATCTACATATTTGGAGAGTTTTTATATGGAGTAAGATAGACATCCCTTGTACCTCTCCCCCTTTTTAGCCTACTCAATTATCATAACATTAATTACTGAATATATTTCTCTACTAATACAAACTTTAATTTATAGTACCTTGGAAATATAATTATGTACAAACCTATATCAAATTCTAAGTCAACAATAGTCTTAACAAAATAATCTTGGAAGTATTTTTTACTAAAGTTATTTTAAAAACTAACAGTATTGTATAATGATTTTCTGAAAATACAATCCATACAACTTATATATTTGATTAACTGTACTATACAGCAATGAATATAAAAGATATTAATTTACAACATTAATTTAGTTATTTATATGTTATATG
>PVIR01028025.1:0-22379 GCA_004026965.1 Petromus typicus
GTCCTGAGCAGAAAGGAGGGCAAAGGGACCCATGGTGATGGGCCTGGGCACTCAGGTACTGTGTGTGGAGTGGGGCTGGACCAGGCTGCCCAGGGGACTGGGCAAGACGTCACCGACAGGATGCAGCACTCCAGGTGGGAGACTGCAGAGTGTGTGGGGACCTAGAAGGTGGCCCTGCTCCCTGCCTGAGCCCTCGGAGGACCATGAGTGGTACCACCTCCACCCTGTGAACACAGGACCAGCCCATCACAACCCCACCCACCCAATAGCCTGCCACCACAGCAGAGACCCTGTCCAGTGGACATCCCAGTTCCCTCACCCAACCACACAGAATGCATCCTGCCACTACCACGCTTGGGTTAAGCAGAAGTCACAGAGGTCACGTCCAGAGAAGGCTGTGACAAGTCCCTCCCTGCACTGTGGATAAAACCTGGCCTCTACCCAAATTATATTCTCAGCCCTTTGTACTTTGAGACAGGGTCTTGTTGAGTTATCCTAGGTTGGGCTACAGGCATGTGCCATAGTGCCCAGCTCTTTGAGAGTACCTCCTACCTCCCTGGGTAGGAGGCTGTACTCAGGCACAGGTGTGGCTGAGAGGCTGATGGCCTCCTAGGCGCCCCCCACCCCCCGGCAGAACCCACATTCTAGGGGCGACTGGCTGTGCCCAGGGCTGGGTAGATAGGCCAGTGCAGACACGGGGATGGACAGGCAGAGGTCAGGTCTGCAGAGTGGAGGTTTAATGGGACAGTCCCTTCAGGGCCCCATGCAGGGGTCCCCAGCTGGAGTCCCGGCCTGATACCTCTTCCAGTAAGCAGGGTCCTGATGGCACCAGCACCACCTTCCTGGGTGGCTGTGTGGCCGCACAGCAGCCTCCAGGACAGGCCATCTGGTTTCACCTGCCTCTAGGGCCCAGAGCAGGCTTCCACTGCATGGAAGGCCCTCTCCAGGGGTTCCCACCCACGTTTCTGTCCCCTGCCCTCTGCTTAGGGAATATCTGTATCCTTGTCCCTCTGCCAGGGCCCAACAAGCTGCCAAGCCCAGAGGCAGGGCTGTGCAGGAGGAACGCTTCAGGGACAGTGTGGCCTGGGTCTCCTAGCAGATGTAAGGCACAGTGTGGTGGCTGCCAAGGGACTGGCTTTTGTAACTGTTGTCTCCAGAGGCAGCGTCCTGCAGGTGCTGGCATCCAGGGCTAGGCACGGCTGACAGTGTTGAGACAGGAGGTGTGGCAGGTGCTGGCCAGCCCAGGGCCTGCAGTGCAAAAGAGCTGGGGTGGTATGGCCCGGTGCAAAGGCTGCCGCTGGACACAGGGTCCCGATCCCCAAGCTTTTGGCCTGGGAGGGCCCACAGCAGGGGCTCATGGGCCCGGGCAGAGCTCGTGGCCAGAGCCAAGGCACAGTCATGGCGGCCCGGACCACAGAAGGCACAATCGTGGTGTCTGGGAGGTCGAAGGTCGGCCCCCTATCGGGGCTAGGCAGACACATTGACGTCCCTGAGAGAGATGGTGTTGCTGGGGGCCTCATCCCCCAGCAGCAGGGCTGGCGAGTCTGAGTCCCTGTCCGTCCCTGCACTGACCGGCTCTGTGCTGGGTTCTGTGCTGGGCTCTGCACTGGGACCCAGACCCTGGGACAGGATCTGCTGGATAGTTCTGCGCAGGTTGGGGTGCAGTCGGCCCTGGGTCTGGTAGAAGACCTCCAGTGCGAAGGACTTGAGGGCGCCGGTGCAGAGGTCCTCATACAGTGGGATGGTGTACATGCGTGACATCTGCAGGGTGGGGCACCTGGTCACACTGCAGCCTCCCAGGGCCCGTATGGCTGGAGGCCCCATGCGCCTGTCCCATGTGGATACATAAGGCTACAGCACCTACTGCCAGCCTTGGCCTAGCTACCCACCCCAAGCCACTCCCAAGGGCTATTTCTGGGAAGCCCAGGTGGGAGGGGCATGGGCAGAGACCTCTGGACCAGTACCCAGCTTGTCCCCCCACGGTCTCTCAAAGGACCCGCAATGCCTGACCCAGTGCCTTTCTTACCTGAATTGTGTCTCTGCTCCAACCTTACACCCCCATAACTCCCCTGTCCTATTCTCCAGAATGTCTAACCTGGCCTCAGTGGTGGGTCACACTGCAGGTTCTGTAGGGTGGGGCAGGCCCCAAGGCAGGACAACCCCCAAGCCTGTCCCAGGCAGATGGCCGCACCTGGCTCTCCAGGAAGCGCCGGACCCTGTGGAGGTCAGGATAGTAGTAGTTGCGGACGACAATCTGCAGCCAGCGGATGCGGATCTCAGCATTCATCGAGTCGAGCAGGGATGAGTAGCACTTGGACAAGCTCATCACCACCTCTGTGGGGCAGGGGGCAGGTCAGGGCTGGGCCAGCACCACATCCCTCTGTGGGCTACCCCGTGGGCCACCCTGTGGGCCATGGGACCCACCCTGGGGCAGTGGAGACCCGTCCAGAAGCCGGTCCAAGAAGAGTGCCGTTTGGAAGGTCCTCCACTTGGAGATGTCAATGGCACTGGCCGAGGCGGCTGCCTGATCCAGGGGCTCTGCAGTCCACAGCTGGAACAGGGCCTCCACAGGCCGGGTCAGGCTGGACCCCTGAGACAGGTCTGGCTCAGCCAGCGGAGGGCCCGTAGCATTGAGCCAGCGTTCAAACTCCAGTCCTACAGGGAGAGGTGGTCCTGAGCTGGGGAGACTCCACCAAACAGCCTATCCTAGAGTATCCCGACAGTATCCCCAGGCAGGTTCTGCTTCCAGGATCTGGGGACCTCAAGAGCCTGAGTTTCATTCAGGGAGGCCGGGGTCAGATCCAGCCGGTGTCTGCCACTTGTAGCAGGTAGAGGAGCTCTTGGGAAGGATACAGGAAACCTGGAAGGCTTGAGCTGCGACCTAGGGATTCTTATCCCCTCCATCCTCTTCTGGCTATCACTGAGGAACCTAACCCCAACTTTATGTGGGGAGGGTGAGCGAAATAAACAGAAAAAGATGTTCCTGTTTTCAGTGGGGACACCTGCTAGCGATGGACACAGATTCTGCCCATCTCCCAAGAACTCTTGCACTACACAGCTCCAAAAATGAACATCACTGTGCCCAGGCCTCCAGCGGGTCTGAGGCCGCTTGGTCTCCTCCTTGGCCCTCAAGCCTTCAGCCCTTAGGGCTGTCACGTGAGCAGGGACAGCAGGCTATAGCCAGCTCCCAGGTAAACCTTTCCACTGGTGATCTTGCCTGAGGCCCTTTACATGCTGTCTCCACAATCTTCCTGGCTGCTACACTTGGCCCCTCAGCTTACTGGGCTAGAATTGTTCTCTGCTCTGCTGACATGGTAACCCAGCCTAGGGCCCACGGCGTCTGGCCAGAACCGGATGAAGAGCAGGTGAAGGAGGGGCCTTCCTTCAGGGGCTGCAGGTATCCAGGCAGCAGAGTTCCCCATCTTGTCAGCCTCACCTGCTCGGCAGTCCACACTTTGCTCCTTCAGCTCTGGGAAGAAGCTGAGGAAGGAGTCCAGCAGGTCTTGGGCCACCACACTGGTGAACTTGTACTTCTCCACATAGGCCTGTGTGACAAAGGAAGGGCCTCAGCAGGCTGGCGGGCTGGGCAGCCTCGTTCCACAGGCCCTGCTGAGTGGAGATGGAGATGGGAGGAGGAAGAGGTGGCGCCCCAGGAGGCCAGGTCCTAGCCACAGGAGGCCACAGGGCTGTGTGCTCACTCGGAGAAACTCATCAAAGCGCTGCGGGTCCCCACACAGCTGTGACAGGTAGTACACGAAGCAGTAGCCCTTCTCGTAGGTGAACAGGTTCATCAGGTGGCTGGGGTTCACTCCTGTTGAGAAATACCATTTGCCTGCCACCCAGCACCAGGTCCTGTGAGGTGGCCCAACTCTAAGGAGCAGGCAGAGTGAGGGACCCCTGTTGCCATACAGCTGCGTGAGCAGTGACCTCCTACGCCCATGGCCACCCACACATAGAGCACAGAGCCCACTAGGCAGCAGCAGGCGGGGAGCCTGCAACAACTTTTTCTGGCTGGGGGCACCCAGCCTGGACTTGGTAGGAACAGCCAATCCCAGACATAACAGGCAAAAGGGGGCAAGGCAGCCCCAAAAGGTGACACACAGGGAGTCCCAGTGGCACCAGGTACCTGGCTCCAGCTTGACCTGCAGCTTGCTGACTGGGCTGTCCTCCCCGAGAAGTCTCATCTGTCTGTGCAGGGCATCCAGGCGGAAGGCCGTCTCCAGGCAGGTGAAGGCAGCACCTGTGTAGGGAGGGTGGGGTAAGAGAAGGAGGGTCAGGAGCCCAGGGTCCCCCAACATCCCGCCTGAGGCACCATAGGTCTCCGTGGTGATGCGGCGCTGTGCGTAGGTGGCCAGGCCCTCACTCAGCCACATCTCCTCCCATGTGGCATTGGTGACAGCATTGCCGAACCAGCTGTGAGCCACCTCATGGATGACGTCGATGACCAGGAACTCGTCACTCTCCAGGATGGAGGAGATGATGAAGGTGAGGCAGGGGTTCTCCATGGCCACGATGGGGAAGGAGGGTGGCAGGAAGACGATGTCGTACCTGTGCCCGGAATGCAGGTGGGGTAAGGAGCCACCAACTCCCACCCTGCCCCTTCCCCTTGGGCAGCAGTCCTGCTCTGCTGTGAGAGTGCTGCACGGGGCACCCAGGGTTCAGACCAGAGGCTCCCCGGAGGCCCCACTTCCAAAGCCCAAGGAGGTTTGGAAGGCAGGGACATACCCTCTGGCCAGGGGTGACGGAGGACACAGCGTACCTGCCCCACATGTATGGCCCATATAGCCGTTCAGCTGCACTCAGCCACTGCTCCACAGCACCTGATAGCTTGTTGGTGGCTGTGGGCAGCAGGCACGGCTCAGCCCACACACGGCTCCTGTCACAGGGAAGAAAGGGATGTGGCTGGCCGGCCAAGCTGTTCTCTCCCCACCAGGCCTTCCCCTGCCTCATCACCTCTACCCACCAGATCTGTGGGCGGGAACACTCAGCATGTGGTCACCCAGCAGGGGTGTTATACTCTGTCTGAGTGGACCCTATCCATTTGGCCTCTGGACTCCTCATGGCCTGGCAGTGAAGAGGTGCCAGCAGTGGTGGCATGGGGTAGGCCAGGGACCTGGCAATGGCCACAAGTAGGGGAGGGCTGGTCCCTGCAGCAGGTATCCTAGGCAGGAGAGCTTAGGCAGCTCCCTTGAGGCCTGGGTCACCAGGTAGCCAAGGAAGGATGCAGGAGGACTTACCTGGGCCCGATATCTGCTGGCTTGAGGTCCCCAGCCACGAGGGCCACGAGGTAAGCAGGCACAGGGTGTTCCATATGGAAGTGGTAGACGCCTTCTTCCTCCACATATGTGCTCTGGGTAGCGCTCATCAGCACCTGCACCCCAGAGGGGGCCTGCAAAAGGGCAGGGCTGAGGCCTATGAGGTGTGCACCACCGCCAGGGGCAGGGAACCACGCCTTTGGGGGTAACCCTATGCTCCCTTCAGGAAGCCCCACTTCTTCCAACAGGACCCAACTCAGATCAGAGAGCCCCAGACCCCATCAGATGGGGACTTTCACCCAGTCAAAAAGGCCCACAGGGGAACCTCAGGTTCCCAGGATCTCCACCAGGAATTCCACAGTTCTAGAGGACCTGTATCCCTAAGGCCCTCATCATGGCCCAGGCCTGTCCCTGGCAGGCCTGACAGGCAGCAGGTGCCCTCCCTGCAGAGGGCCCTATCCACATGGTCAGGAGGGCCACTCCCCTGGGACAGCACAGGCAGTATGCATGAGGAGGTGGAGGTGTCCCTGACCTTGACCACAGCAGAGTAGGTACACTTGACAGCAGGTGTGTCAAAGCAAGGGAAGAAGGAGCGGTTGCACACGGAGTGGCCCTGGGTAAAGACGAAGGGCTTGGCATTGCCGTAGGTCAGCTCTGGCTCCAGCCACCAGATCTGTGGGCAGGAAGAGTCAGCATGTGGTCACCTGGCTCAGGGCTCTTGGCTGGGAGCCTTGGGGCAGCAGCGGGGCAGGAAGGCTGTGAACTTCTGGAGGGATTCTGGACTGTCGGTGTGGGGCTCACTGCGGCCCACAGCTGCTCCAGTCTTCTCTGCCTGCCTGGCATCCTGTGGGGGTAGGGGCAGCGAGGACTGTTGACCCAGATCGTGGCCTGGGCAAGCACCCAGGCCAGCCTAGGGCATCTTCCAGCCGAGCTGGGGAGAACAGGAAAATGTTCATCACAACACTCTGAGGTTTCAAAGAGAAACTGAGGCACAGATAGAACACACTGGAGGCACAGTCCCACAGCTACAGTCAACCCAGCCAGGAAAGAGAGCCAGGAGCATGGAAATGTGGGGACATCAGAGCTTCGGGTGAGTCAGCCCAGGCATAGGGTGGAGGCTGCAGGTGAAGCGTGGAGGCCAAGCACTCAGGCCAGGAGGACAGGTGTCCTTCCTGTGAGGGGCTGAAGAGAGGGGCTACTCTTGGCAGCAGCCGCCTGCCCACCCACCTGCCCAGCCAGCTGCCCCCAGGGCTGCTGAGCCTTTGTGCGCTCCAGATGACAGGCTGGGCCCCAGCCTCACTGAGGACTGGGCTGTGTCCCTGCTCACCTGCCCCTGGCTGAGACGGCATGATCTCTGAAACAAACTGAACTGTTCCTGCCCATTCTGGTGCCCTGGCGCAGACCCTGCCAGGACAGAGGGAGGACACCCTAGGATTCCTCCAAGCGCAGGCAAGTCTGACTACCATTGTGAGATGATGTAGCCAGGGTCAGCGGGGCTGCCATGGGTGCCCCAAGGGCAGGGGGGGACCTGCCCTGCAGACCTGACACCCAGGTAGGTCCCAGATGCAAGCCTCCCTGGCAGTCCTGGCCAAATACCTGCCAGAGCCCAAGGACCTCTTCCAAACTTCCTTTTGGCTGCCCTGTCCTTGTTCTGTGACCACAATTGGGCTTGCAAATGTGCCTCCTTTTTCTGTAGGCCCCAGGATGCTTGGACATTCAGATATCTGCCTGGGGAGCTTCTTCCCAAAGACAGCCCCTAGCCTGCTCCAGAACACTAAGCTCTGTGGGCCTAGGTCCCAAGAACCTGAGTAAAGGTGCAGATCTGCAGCAGATGCTCCTTGGCTTGTGCTGGGAGGACAGGCCCCCCCCCCGGCTCCTAAAGCCTAGCACCCCCCTTTCCCAGCATCCCACAGTACTCCTCAGGCTCTCCATTGTCCTGCATCCATGCCTTGGCCTCAGAAGGCTGGCTGCTTTGCTGGAGACCAGAGAGGCCCATAGTCCCCCTCAGAGTGAAGGACTGAACCCTCCCCAGAGGGGGTCACCAGTGACTGTTAGGGCACCCAGAGCACCTCACAGCCGTAGGAGAAGGGACAGGCACAGTGACTTCAGGTACTGCAGGGCAGAGGAAAGCTGCTTCTGCTGGGGTGGAGGTTGGAGGACCAGGTGAAGGGGAGTGGGCCCTGAGCCAGCAGCTCCCTAATCGAATGTGGCAGACCACCCAGGATATGAGCTGGGCTCTGCAGTGTACACGCAGTGGCGCATTTGAGGTGCAAGGGCACTTTCTGCAAGTGGCCAGCTCACAGGCCAGGCTTTTCGTCTCCTATCTACCAAGCCAAAAGTACTCTGCGGGGACCAGGGCTGGGATGCTGGGAGGTGGCCCTCTCTGCTCAAAGCAGAGCATCACAGCCTCCAGCTGTCTTTTCCTATCTGAAGCCTCCAGGGCTGCAGACCTGGGGGTGGGGGGCCCAGGAATGATGCCACCCTTGCTCCTCCGTCCTGTGTGCAGCAGCATGGTGCCGGCCTTGGTCCCACCGCACTCCTGGTTTTGGGTATAGCAGAAATATTGGGGCCTCTCAATGGGTGGCATTCTGGCAGAGCTTTGGCAGTTGGCACACCCATGGGGGCTCTGGGAAGAAGTGAGGCAGCAAGCCTCGTGCAGGACTCCTGGGGAGGGGGCAGGAGCCCACGGGTGTGGACCTGACCTGGACTTTTCCTGTCCAGATATCACCTTGGGCCTTGGTAGTTCCTGGCCTGTCAATCTGGGTGACCCGAGAAGCGACAGAGGGACCTTCCTAGGATTCCAGAGCTGTGTGCTCTGTATGTATGCTGATGTCACAGATGTGTTATCCATGCTGCCTGAGGACCCAGCATGAACCGCCATGCCTGAGCCATAAAAGGCCCTGCTCTGCCTTGCAGGCTGCACCAGGGCTGGGCAGCTGCAGTCCTTGCTTTGGGCCAACTGGCTCTCTGGTGGGGCCTTTGCGATGGTGCATGCTGTACCCAAAGCCCTGCAGAACCAGGCATCTGTGTTGGAACTGTAGGGCTCCTGACTCCAACACCTCGGCAGTCCTGCTGGAGATAGCCTAAGCTAAGCATCTCCTGCCTTCCACTAGGACTCCCCATCTATGACTCCCCTCCAGAGAACACAACAGCTGTCCACAGCCCTCTGAAGCCTGGGTGACAAGGTGGACCCAGGGCAGCTGACACCCTTGGCCCACCTGTCCAAAGCTGGCTCCAGATGTATGATCTGGCAGGTGCCCGCCAGAAGGTGCTCTTGCACCCAGACAAGACAGAAGGTCTGACCAGGAAGGCTGCCTGTGTGGCATGCTGTCCCTTGCCCTGCTGCCCACAGGACCTGTACTCGAGGCTCCACCCAGAGTTCCTAAGGGCGCGCAGGTGACAGCTGGGAAGCACAAGGGCACCTGGGCAGGAGTCCAGAGTCGGGCTGCCCCCATGTCGTCTGCAGGTGTCCCAGATTGGGGGGGGTATAGGCAACTGTCCCCTGGCCCGGCAGCGCGGCCAGCCCTGCTTACTGCCCGCTGCCCCCGTGCCCACCCAGGCGAGACTCACGGCAGGGGCATCGGTCGAGGTGTAGCGCAAGATGACCTGGAAGGGTTGGTGCGCTTGGAGCTCGGGCGGCAGCGTGACCGTGAGCGACGAGCCGTAGTCAGTGAATGGGTCCAGCCTGAAGGCCAGTGGGGAGCAGGAGGACTCGGTGCCTGGCGTCTCGGGGAAAGCGGGCAGCGGGGGCGGCTGGGGCCCGGGCCCGGAGGTGGGGAAAGCGAAGGCGCAGGGCGTCTCGGCGGCGGGGGCGCGGCGGAAGGCGACCGAGTGCAGGCGCAGGGCCGGGTGCGCGTCGAGCACGAGCGCGCGGGGTGCGGGCCGCAGCGCGCACAGCTCGAGCACCAGGCAGCCGGCCAGCTCGCGTGCCTCGGGCCGCAGCTCCAGGCCCAGCTGCAGGTGGCGGAGGCGGAAGAGCTGCGCGCTGGAGGCCGAGGCCACGTCCAGGGCGGGCGGCGGCTCGGGCGGCGGACGGGCGGGCGCGGCCTCGGCGCCCGGCGCCTTGCGGCAGCAGCACTGCGCCGCCATGGCCAGGCGCTAGGTGAAATCCATGGGGCGGCGGCCGCGCGGGTCCGCGGGCGAGGGGCGCCGGGCGCCGGTGACGGCGAGGGTGGCGGCAGCGGGGAGCGGGCACAACAGGAAGTCGCGCTGGGAGCCGCCCGGCCCGGCCCAGCGCGGTGCACCGCCCCGCTGGGGCTGTGCTCTGTGACCGCCGGGGGCGCTGTGCAAGGCGGGGCTGTGCGCCCGCGAGAGGGCCGGGCGGATCGCTGTGGCAGGTGCTCAGACCATAGAGCCCGGACGCCGTGGGGAGGATCCGGGCCCGGACGTTCTGAGTTAGGGCGCTGCGGGCAGGGAGTGGGGCTGGCGTGCGACCGGTCTGAGCCCAGGCGCAGGGATCCGGGTGCGCCGTGGGGAGGGCGGGGGAGTGCTGTGATCAGGGATGCTGTGCTTGAAGCTGGAATGCTGTTCTGCTTGGGCCAGGGTGTGAGGGCTGAGGGTCTAGCGCCTTTCCCACCCCTGCGTTCCGGACTTCCTCCTACCTGGCCGGCTGAGGGGAGACCAGGACGCGGGATCTCTGCTCCCTCTGGGACGCTGCCAGCCCGGCCAACATGCAAGGACAGAGTGCCCAGAGCGATGGGCTGCTGCTTGTGAGGCCTGGGCAACTCTGGAGTGCGGTGGCCGGAGTTTGGCCGTGTCTGTTCCTCTGTTCGGTGCCTCGGGCTCCAGGAGTGATTCTCCTGGTCCCTGGACCCACTCCCCGGGAGTCTGGCCATGAGTGGGGATGGGGCTTGGAGCTTGAGGCTCCCCTCTCAGACTCGGCAGCCTCTTATATTCCTCCCATTTAGGTTTCAGCAAAGTGGAAGAAGCGCAGCTGCGAACTGCGCCTGCGCTTTTTGGGTCTGCCTGTATTCTAGAGTGTGTGGGTGCTAAGGGACAGGGCAGGCAGAAAACGCCCATCATAGAAGTTGGGCTGGGGACAGACTGGCGTGAGCCGCATTCTGTGCTGGATGGCCAGGGGCTTGGCTGCTGGCTACAGAACAGCAGGATCTCTTCCCTGGCAGGGCCTACCTAATGTGTCAGCCCAGGCCTGGATGCCACTGGCACTGCGGAAGAAGGGGTCTCTGGGTAGTGCTTAGCTGTCTGGGCTCTGTCTCCCCATCTGTAATTGATGTGGTCCTGCTCTCCTTCCCAGGGAGGAGGGAGCTGGCCATGAGCAGGTCGTGAGCATGTCTTTGGGTCCCCTCGTGCCCGCTTAAGTAGGGGACCTGCCCTCCCTCCTGGGGTCCCTACTCTAGGAGCCCCCAGGCTCACACAGTCAATGGGGGAGGGCTCAGTCCAGTATCCAAGACTCAGGAAAGAAGAGAACTGGGCTGGCATCCCAGCTGCTGCCTTCAGGTGGCCAACGACCTGATGGCCCAGCATTGTGCCCAGCTGGTGGCCAGTAGGGCCTTGCTGCCCTTTCTGCTATGGAGTGTGGGGTCCTGACCCCAGCTAGATTCGGGGTCATAGGTTAGGGTCTCCACTGTTGACCCCCGGACACCTCCCTGCGGCCGGTCCTGCACCTTCAGGGACAAATTGCAGCCTTACTGGTTTAGAGGAATTGCTCCACTTCGCCCACAGTGGCAGGGCAGTGCCTATGCAGGCGCCAATCCTGCGTCTGCACAAAACACAAAACCACTCTGGAGTATGGAGTCAGCTCACCAGGACACCCTCGCTGTACTTAAGCAAGGCCACCTCAAACCGTAGAGGTTCCCTCAGTACCATTGCCTCCCACCTGGCAGGCTGCTTGCTGCACCCCCTGGCGGCGGGAGTCAGCGCTGTGCCCGAGGGCCGCGATTGCCAGACAGACAGACAGACACACACACACACACACACACACACACACACACACACACACACGTTTTTCCCAAAGGAATTTTCAGTCCAGCCTTTTGGTGATCAAGGCCAGGAAGCAACTCTGACAGCTACCTGCACCCCAGCTTTCTAACACACGGACGGGATGACTCCATTCACTTATACTGGTTCCAAAGGTATGAAATGAGCTGCAATCTCAACTACCAGGTGGATATTGAGTTGGGCAGGACTCCGGAAGGAAACGAGGTTGGAGCCAGGCTGTGTCGACTTGGGACAGACCCTAGGCAGAACTGGCCTCTAGTGGGAGCTGAAGAGAAAAATGTGTCCAATGCGACTTACAGATGTCCTTCAACCTGGAGAAGGCCCTGTGGCCCTTGCTCTCATCCAGGGCCAGATCAGCAGGTCAGGGCAGGGCATTGGAAATACCACTGGAGGTGCTGTGTGCAGGGCTCAGCTGTACAGTTTGGGTACAACCTGGGCGGAGTGTCTCTGCTCCTCCTTTGCAAGGTATTTCAGCCTATCCCGCTGAGCAGGCCAGTGGCAACAACCTCTTTAGGGGGTTAAGGAGTAGAATGGCTGGACAGCGGGCTCAGTGGGGTAAGCTTGGCAATGTCGGGCTAGTCAGGCTGAGCAGAGCCACAGGGAGAGAGTGCTGATTGGTGCCATGGAGCAGGGCAGGCACCACCCAGGCCTGGTCAATGTTCAGAATCTGGGGCCAGCAGATGGCATTGTTCCTGTTGCAGCCAGAAGCCGAAGTCCAGGAGCACAAGGGGCAGGCTGGCTGGCCATTCTTGGTGTCACGCCAATGTCGTGCTCCCAAACTGCTTCCCACCCCCAACTTTGGGGTCTGCTGAGTCAGGAGCCTTCATGTCCTGCTGGAAGGGGGCTGACAGCACCCAGCGATTTGACCTTCAAGGGGTAGTGGGACTTCTTGCTGAATCACAGATACTGATCTGATACCACAGATACAGCTTTATTTATTCTTAAATATATTCTGTATATTAACCCATGTCTACACTATCTGTAATTCATACACATCACATTTTCCTTTGCTCTTTTATCATCATTTCATTTGAGAAGTGTGGATAGTGGCACATTTCCTAGGAGTCTGAAGGCCACAGATACACAAGTGAGGGCAATGTCTGAACTAGAAGAGGTGACGTGCTCCACCCCCACACTGGGGGAGCCAGCACATGGTTGGCATGATGGGTGGCATGATGTGATGCCAGGTTGAGCACCATGTTGAAACAAATGAGGTATGGTGGGAACTGGAAAGTGATTCCTGTTCCCTACTGCAACAGCTTCAATCCCTTGCTCATTTCTGAGAAGGGGCCACCAGAGAGGTTTGGGTGGCTGCCGGAGGCCATCGCTGCAGCAGCTGCCAGCGGTCCCCAGGTACAGCTAGCCAGGCCTTCTCTCCTGTCCTTGGCTCTCCTATCCTCCACTCTCGGCGCGCACTTTCTTTCGAACAGTTTACCGAGTAAGCTGTCTAGGCAATGAGAGGTGGACACATGGCTGCATTGTCATACGGAAGGGAAAAGATCCGGCCAAGCTGCACTGCTGCAAGAGGAAGCTCGGGGGACAATCAGAGGCTCAGTGTGGCAGCGAGGAAAGAGGGACACATATCCTTCCAGCCGCGGTTGCAGGCCTGTCGGCTCTGCAAAGACCCAGTGGCGATGCGGAAGCTGAATGTGGCGGTTCACTGGGGTCTTGGGCCCTCGCTGCTGGGGGTGGCTGTCTCCCGGGGCAGGTGCCCCTGGGCCTGCAGGATCTGCTCATACTTCTGGAGCTGAGACCAGAAACCCGGATTGGGTTCGGCTACCGGGCGGGCGTTCTTCACCATCTGCAAAGGCGTAGGAAAGTGAAAGAACAGCGCTCCTGAAGTGGGCCTGGGCGGCACCCTTACCCAGAGGCCCCTCCCCTCCAGGAAACCCGTCCAATGGGAGTGCCGGGCGGGCCAGGAAGTCCCGCCCTCCAAGAGTGGGACCCGCCCGAAAGCGCCCACCTGGAAGGCGAGCTCCAGGCTGAGGCCGCAGTGTCGCATGAGGAAAGCAGTGCAGACGGCGGCAGAGCGGCTGCGGCCGTTCTTGCAGTAGACCAAGCAAGCGCCGCCGGCACGCACCGCGGCCTCCATGGCGGCGCAGGTGGGCTCCAAGTGCACCAACAGATCCTCGGCGGGGTCGTCGAACACTGGCACACGCAGCTCGGCTACTCCGGGCGCGCGCGGCCCGGGCTGCTGGCGGGAGACGTTGACGCACAGAGTGACGCCCGCGCGCTTCAGCAGCTCCGTGGCGCCCGCGGCGCGCGCGCTCCCGAGAAAGAGCGCTGGGGCAATGCGCGCGAACGGCAGAGGCACAGCCTCTGCTGCCCCACTGGGGCCCATCGCTGCACCCTGCAGGGACTGCTGGGGTGGGTGGGGCAGGGCGAGCCGCGGGTCTCGGCCTGTCCGCTGCCTCATTGGCTGGGCCGCGCGGCTGAGAGGGGCTGGTTGGCCGCGGCTGGGGGAGGGTACCCGTGACGCAACCCGTTGCCGGAAGTCTGCGTCCACGTCCCGGTGTCGTCCCCCCCCCCCCGCAGCTGGTCACCCTCTAGGTCTTTATGTCCCCGGCGATGATCTGGCCGCTCACAGCTGGCTGCTGGCTAGGTTGAGGAGCAGGAGGCCGCGCCCGGTCGTCGGCGTGGAGACTGCTCGGCGTCCTCCAGGTTTTAGCGGGACCTCGTGGCTGACCCGCGGGCTGTTAGCTTTTTGTTACAGCATTATTCCTTTTTGTTATCTGCTTCCTTTTGTCATCCTGAGTGTTTTTGGCTTTTATTGTAAAATAACGGCTCTGCTAAAATAAAACTGTCGTTTTTATCACTTCATAAACCAGGATTTATTTGGTGTTTTTCTTCACTTCTAGGGTTGGCACTGTTAGCTAGTTAAAGTCACAATGTCCGGTGAAGTTGACGTTTAAGACGTCTTTAATCCATTTTTCTCATACACAGTATTTTTCAGGGAATAGCGACAAAACAACGGTTTCATGGCCCTAGACAGCTAGGTGCAGTTTAACTTTCTTCTAATACTACAAGTTTGTGTGATTAATTTTCATCCTTAAGATTAGCGTTCTGCCCGCCAGAATTAGTTCCTGTGGCTGCTACACGGCAGCCTAGTCTTGGTAAACCTGACGGGTTGTGCCTGCGGTCTTCTCAGTCCTCCCCTTTCCAGCAGCTACCGAGCATTGGTGATTATGAGAGCTTTATTACAACGTGGACATCGTCCAGCTAAACACTCAGAATCCTGCAGTCTGGGGTGTCCGGCTGCCCACCCACTCTACAGAGGCCTCCATTTCTGCACCCATCTCTCCTCATCCTAAGGAGTGATCTGTTGAGGGAGGGAGTAAAAACTCCCTTTTCTCTGCAGTTTGCTTCCAGTTTCAGGAGCAGGTTCTCGTTGCTCACGAAATCAAGGATACCCCAAACACCCTTGCGTATCTGCGCAAGAATAAGGCTTGAGCCCCACCGTGAGCCAGTAGAGGTCCGAGGGCTTCCCTGTTCTCTCCATGTGGCCAAGAGGGGAGTAGAGAAACAGTCCTTTATGCCACTTTGGGGCGACTCAGTCAAACCAAACCCCAGGTCCCTCCTACTTCTGGACTGTTTTAAGAGCCTCTTCTGAGCAGGTTAGACATGAATTTTACATTGCAAAGCCTGCCTGAGACCTGGCTCTCCACCCTGTGAAGCTTGTGCAGTGGTAACCAAGCTGGTGGAAATAGTTCCATCTCCATGCCCACATTCAGCCTGGGCCACCATCTCTCCATACTTGGCTCCAGCTCTACGTGGGGGCAAGTCCACAGTGTTAACTGAGTCGCTCCTCTGACCCCAGATAGTGAGACTGAGCCCAGTGCCTTTGCACTGAGCTACTACTGAGATGACGTCAGGCTGTGCAGCACCACTCCAGGCTTGGAGTATTTTCTGAAGTGCCTTCCCAGTGTCCTGACTTGTCAAGTCGTGCAGAGCCTAACTAGCCTGAGTTGGGAAATAGGTCCTGTTGATCACGATCAACATTTCATCTTTCAATTAGGGTGCACGCATGTAGTACAGCGAACTTTTCATGAAACTTGGCTGAGTTGGGTTTGTACCTTATGCTATAAAGTAGGCACCGGGAGTCAAGCTGGCACCGAGGAGCTGAGAGGCCAAGGAGTAAGAGATGTAAACTGAGAGACAGGAATAGGGTGAGCAGGAGATATCCCCAGGGCCAGAGTCCTGGTCCAGCTGCCTTGGCCCCCAAAGAGCTCGTGGGGCCAGGTGGCCTGGGAGTAGCTCCTAGGCCTGGCGCTCTGGCTCTGTGAGGGCCGAATGCGCCTCAGATTGTGCCAGGATCTCAGGGGCGCTGTCGTGCCCTGGTCCAGTGTGCCTCGACACAGACTCCTGCGCAAACACGGCAGCCCTGCTCTCGGAGGTCTGAGAGAATTCCTGTATCCTTTGTCAGCCCACATCAATCCGCCGGCTCCTCTCTACCCTCTGCACACATTCACCCAATCTTCGAAGCCTAGCTTTGCAGTCAGGCGGGGCTTGATCAAGCCTTAGCCCGTGTCTCGGCGGTGTCCTCGGCCTCCACCATGCTCTCGAGGAGACTGCAGGACCTGTCCCAGGACCTGAAAGGTGGTGCAACGCTTGACTCTGAGTCCAGCGGGCGGGCGTTCCCCAGGGCGGGGGCGGGGCCTAGCTGTCTCCAAGGAAACGTGGCCCGCTAAACTAGCTGGGTCTAACTGCGCGGAGTTGGACCGGGTCCTGGAGCCCTCCCGGAGTCTGGGTGAGACCTCAGCGAGGAAGTGGGGACTGGAGGCACCTAGTCAGTGCGGCTGGAGAAGGGAGTTGGATTCACCTGAGTTAGGTGGAGCTGGGGACAGTCGTCAGGCCCCTGAGTTCTTCCCAGGATTTCTGAGAAGTCGTGGTAGTGCCTGACTTTGCCTCCAGTTGGAAGAGGACAGATATGGAAAGAGGTCTTCCCTCTGGCACCCTGGACGACAGCTCCAGAGGCCTACCGGAAGAGCAGGATGGCCAGCCCCGAGCTGGGGAGGACTCGGAGTGCACCGATAGCCACGCCCTCATCACGGCAAGGTGCAGGGGACTCTCCCGCAAAGAGGTTGATCGTGACCCAGAGTCAGCTGGGATGCACCCTTGGGAGGGGGACGGGCTGAAAGATCGCTAAAAATACCCCCACCCCCCGACTCTGGAGAGCTAGAAAAGTCTAAACATTATGCCAACAACCACTGAGAAACAGGACAGTATGTAACAAGAAGTCAAATTCCCAGACCTCCTTTGGTGTCCCTTCTACCCCGCCCATGCTCCTCTGCCATGCCTTTGTTGTGTTCCTAGTAGAGGGCAGGGATAATTCTCTTACGGTGTGGAGGACCCTCAAAATTGGCACAACTCCTTCACTGATGTGTTGAATGAATGATACTGGCAGGCAAGGTGGCACATGCTTGTAATCCCAACACTCAGGTGGCTGAGGCAGGAGGATCACTGTGAATTTGAAGCCAGCTTGGGCTACACAGTGAGTTCCAGGCCAGACTGATCTGCATAGTGAGGCCCTGTCAAAAAAAAAAAAAAAAGTGCTACTTAGCGTCAGGTGTGTTCTGGAGCATTTTATGAAATCCATCTGCAGTCCCCATTACTTTGTTGTGGACTGTTCATATACCATCATTTGTGACACTCTAATCCCAAAGGTTGCACAGTGAGTTCAGGTCAGCCTGGGCTGCATAGCAAGACTGTCTCAAAAACCTCCAAACCAAAACCAAAACTCAAAATCCAACACAAAAAATTCTATTTATGCTGGGTGTGGTAGCTGGTGCCTGTAATTTCAGCACTTGGGAAGCAGAGGCAGGAGGATTGCTATGAGTTTGAGGCTTGTCTGGGTTACATAGTGATTGCAGGGCCAGCCTGAACTACAAAAATGAAATCCTGTTTCAAAAAAAAAAAAATTCCATTTCTCCTTTTTCCACTATAGGTCATATTTTCCTTCCATTAATGTTATTTTGAAAAACCCAGTTCATACCTACCCATGCAGAAAACCAAGAAATTTTAGGTCTATGTGTTTTCCAAGGCTGCTGTAACAAAGCCCCACAGACCAGGTGGCTTAAACAACAAGTTGACAGTCTCACAGTGTTGAGGTCACTGGTCCAGCAGCACCTCCTCTCTGCTTGGCCCCTTGTCAGACACAGGACCACCCGTGTTCTTCTGTCCATGTGTCCCTTCCTCTGCAGACACGGGTCATGCTGTAGTAGGTCTGCATCAGCACAGGTTGCAACCTGATGTTCTCACTTTAGCCCTGTAATGATGAGATCGCCACGTAAGGTTAAGTTCTGAGCTCCTGTGATTTAGGCTCCAGCACAAAGATTCTGAGGGGGAGCAAATTCAGCCCGTGACAACAGGTACATGGAAGAAAGAAACAAACCCAATCAGTGCCCCTCACATTTACCCTTGCTGTGGCTGGGTGTCTGTCCTCAGGCTTCTCTCCACCTAACAACGTGCCCATAGCTCTTGCCAAACCCCTTCCACATCAGGCAGAGGCGGGCTCAGCCCAGGTGGCCCGTGGCCAGTCCCAGGTTGCCTGTTGGAGGAGCTGATCCTGAGGGTTCCCAGGTTGGTGCTGCCCACTGGACACTGAGACAGGTGCCCAGCGCGGTGTCACCAGCACCCAGCCCTCTGGAGTGAGCATAGTGGGGGACAAGATGTGGTGTGATGGGCTTGGGGTGGGATCCAGGTCTAAGTTCCATCTTGGCCCTGAGGTAGCAAGAGCAGGCAGGAAGCAGCGCACCGTGAACCCACATCTCCCTGCAGCTGCACACCTCTTGGTGCCTGTCCTCACATCCACTGAGTGTTAGGTGTCTGCCTTGTGGGCTGGAAGGCTGACTGGTCTTGCTTTTGGGGCCAGCAGCACTTGCCCTTGTCAGTTTGTACCCTGCCTGTACCTTCTACTTCCTGAATGCCCCTGGGCAATCGCTGTGCCCTCTGTGCCTCAGTTTCCCTCTCTGTGACAACAGCAATCGTCATAGGCTCATGGTGAGGGTGAAATGAAAGGGTGGGCAGTGGTCCACACAAGGTCACTGCTGCCTCTTCTTGTGCTTCTAGGGACAGACTGGTATCCCCAGAAGAGGACGAGGAGGAGGAGGAGCCTGAGAGGCCTCTGAGTGAGTGGGCCCTGAAGGGGACCTCCATCCAGCTGGCCCATGGTGTGCAGACCTGGCCGGATGGCTGCATCTACCGAGGACAGTTTGGGCTCGGTGTGAAGCTCGGGTATGGTGAGTTCTGTTGGCCCACAGGCGAGGTAAGTGGCTATCAGCCCATGTCGTCCTCGAGGGCCGGGCCAGGCCTCTCCCAAGAGTGCAGTGATATGAAGCTTGGGCTGATCTCAGGAAGCACTAGGCTGCTGTCTCCCCTGCTCAGGAGTGCAGGGGGACGTTGTGAGAGGTCTGGCAGCACCCTTGGAACAGGGCTTAGGAAGCTATGACTTAAGAGGATGAAGTGTATTCTGGGTAGACGTTTTAGAATTGTGAATTAGATGCCAGGCATGGTGAGGCACGCCTGGAATCCCAGAGGTTGGGAGGCTGAGGCAGAAGGAACGCTGTAAGCTAGAGTCCAGCCTGGGATATATAGTGAGTTTAAGGCCAGCCTCTTCCACATAGTGAGAAACTGTCTCAAAAATCCTCAAAATAAATAAAAATCAAATTGTGAATCATGGCAACAATATACACGGGTGAAACTGCCTTATATTGAAGATTAAACAGACAGGACCAGGAATTTAGCTCAGTGGTTCCAGTGTCTGCCTGGCAAACGCAAGGTCCGGAGTTTGATTCCCAGTACCACATACTACAATGCCGGGTGTGGTGGCTCATGTCTGTAATCCCAGGACACTGGAAGGCAGAGGCAGGAGGATTGCCAAGAGTTCAAGTCCAGCCTAGGATACACAGTGAGTTCAAGGCCAGCCTGAACTACAAAGTGAGACCCTGTCTCAAAAACTTCTATAAAAAACAGATTAGACAGGAAAAGATCTTCTTAGAAACAAAATGGAAACTCACCCTCGCGTGCTCTGCTCGGCCATACCCAGGGCCTCAGGGGAGACCAGCTGCTGGGTTTGGGGTGCTGAGACGTGGGGCCCCGCAGGGTGGGGCCAGAACTGCTGAGCCCAGGTGGGCACTGGCCCTGCCTGGGTTCCTGGTTTCCCCTGCAGTGCCACTGGAGACTCCCTGCCCAGGCCAAGGGCAGGGCAGCATGGGTACTGGGGCCTGAGTGCCCACCTCTCATGGCCAGCTGGCTTGAGGGAGGCTCTTTGGCCCCACTCACAGCAGCCAGGCACCTCACCCACCTCTTGCCCACAGATCTACCGTGGGCAGTTTTACCGTGACCACTGCCATGGACTGGGCACCTATGTGTGGCCGGACGGCTCCAGCTTCACAGGCATGTTTTACCTCAGCCTGCGGGAAGGCTACGGCAGCATGAACCTCAAGACCCGGCTCTTTCGGGTGAGAGGCCCGGTGCCACATGCTGGGTGGGGCCTCCATGGTGTTGGGGGATGCGTGGTAACACTCACCTGAACACACGGTGTGCTTATGCACAGATTCCTAGCAGAGGGACTGCGGGGTCCTCTTTCCCCACAGCTGCAGCCTTTGCTTCCCCATGCGTGCTCATGTGGACCCCAGCGTTTCTCTCTCTGACGAGCAGTATGGAATGCCTCACAGCCTTGGGTGCCATCCTCTTTTCCCTTGGTTAGTCTCGCCAGGGATTTATCAATTTTATTATTGTTTTTCCCTGAGAGGCAGCTTTTGGTTCAGTTGTTCTTTTTGTCTGGTTCTATCTCACTTTCTGCCTGCTCTTTATTTATGCACCCCCATATGACTTGGTATTATTTTCTAACACTGATTTTCTTCTTATCTAATGTACATAATGTTGCATTATTCTGATTCTATTATACTATCATTTTCATTCTGTTCCAAATGTATTCTAATTTCTGTTGTGATTTCTTCTTTCTTTAATGAGAGTATTGCTTTTAGTTCAGAATTCAGGTTCTAGAGACCTTTTATTGTATCAGTCAGTGCTTAGTAGAGAGGTGGATGTAATATAAGCTGCACAACACATCAGAACGTACAAGCTTGGTCTGCAGTGGCCACCCACAGAGTGGGTGAGGGAGGGTGCAGAAGGCTAGTCTGGGCACTGGGGATCCGAAGGACCTGTGTCAGGAGGCCAAAGGGCTGGGGCTGGAAGCCAGGAGCGATGTCTGAGGTGGAAGTGAGGACTGGACGCCACCAGAGGAAGCGGAAGTGGGAGTGCCCTTCCTTCTTCATTTCTTTGCAGACCATTCTGGTACTGATCTTCCCTCGGGTGGACCCACACTCAGAACTGTGCTGGGTGTTTCTTGTTCAAGTCGGCGTCATCAATCTCTAATCACAGTTATTGATTTTCTATATATGCATATTATTTGTATGACTTCACTTCTTTGGCAGTTATTGAGCTTTGTTTTATCCCAGACTGTGAACATCTTTTTAAATGTTTGTATCTTACAAAAAGAATGTCCATTTCTGCAGTCGTTGACCATGGTATTCTCCATGTGCTTTAGGTCACTTTTGGTATTTGTGTTATTCTACATCTTATAGAAACTTAATTTTTTTTGGTTTACTTATTCTACCACAGACTGAACCAGGTATGTTAGAATCTTTCACTAGGTGAATTTACTTGTTATGCCTTATAATTCTTTCAATATCTGCTTTATATATTTTGGGAATACACTATTTGGTGGTTAGAGATTTAGATTTAGTATTTTTCCCCAGTAGGTTGCATCTTTCATTATTATGAAATGATACCGTCTTTAAAAACTCATACACCATTGCCAGAATCTAACTTTTTGAGACAAGATCTCAATGTGTAGTTCAGGCTGGCCTTGAACTCACTATGTAGTCCATGGTGGTCTCTAATTTGCAGTGATCCTATTGTTTCAACTTCCTAATTGCTGGGATTACAGGTGTGTGCCACCACACCTGATCAGAGTCTAACTTTTAGATATTAATAAAGCTGTATCAGCTTTGGGAGTTATTTTTTTATAATGTGTCTTTCTTTATAGTTTTTCTCACAACCTTTCTGTTTTATTTCGCTTTAAATATTTTTCTCTTTATTTTTAAAAGGGTATTTGCCTGTGTGGGTTTTAAAAAGTCCACTAGTTGCCATGGGACACCCAGACTCGCACAGTCTCATGTCATGGTCAGTAATGGCAGGTGTCTCCTGAACCCCTGAGATGTGGCAGATCCAAATTAGGGTGTTGTTATTGCTTGTGTCCTGATGTTCCCCCAAAGTCTCATAGGTCATAGGTGGGTCTTTTAGAGGTGGCTGGGTGCCAGGGATTTAACTCAGTGGTTCGGTGTCTGCCTGGCAAATGCAAGGTCCTGAGTTCAACCCCCAGTACCACATACCACAATGGCAGGCATGGTGGCTCACGCCTGTATTCCTAGCACTCTGGGAGGCAGAGGCAGGAGGATTGCAGTGAGGAAGTTCAAGGCTGACCTGGGCTATGTAGTGAGTTCAGAGCTGCTCTGAAATATAAAGCGAGACCTTGTCTTGGAGAGCTAAAAAAAAAAAAAAAAAATTCTAGAGGTGGCAACTACTGAATTGATCCAATGATTAGTTTGGCATATTCTGGGTGTGAGTACTACTTGGGTATGGCTTTAAGAAGAAAGAGTTGATATTGAGTGTAAAGGTATTATTATTATTAGCTAGATTAATGTTTTATAACCATGAATCTCCTTGAGCACTGATAGATTTTAATCCTAATGTCCTCTAAGTCATGATTATTAAGACCACTAGTTCTTGTCTTGGAGAAAAAGGAAAAATTTTTATCCTTGTTAAAATAATCAACCAAAAATGAGAACCCTTGGTGATGCAGAGGTTAGGTTTAGGTTAGGGACAGGATCGGTAGGTGCTTAATGAACTTATCTAGTAGAGGAGTGAGTAGGTGGGAACCTTGGGCCAGAGGTCACAGGGCCCTGCTCCTGCCCTGGTTGGTCGCAGCCACACCTGCTGCAGGCCAGGCCCTCCCCTGACTCGGGACAGCAGAATGGCCAGGGCTCACCAGACTATCGCCCAGGAGCCAAACTGGCGCCTTTTCTCCCTCTCTCTTTTTGGTATGGTGCAAATTGAAAATAGTTCTTACATTTTTAAAAGGTTATCGATTGCAATTTTAAG
>PVIR01028026.1:0-22375 GCA_004026965.1 Petromus typicus
CACCCATGTTTATAGCAGCCCAGTTTGTGATTGCTACATCTTGGAAACAACCCAAGTGTCCATCAACTGGAGACTGGATAAAAAAGCTGTGGTTCTTCTACAGAATGGAGTACTACTCTGCCATAAAAAATGATAAGTTTGAATCATTTCTACTTAAATGGACATACCTTGAGGATATCCTCATAAGTGAAATAAATACCTCACTGCTTATGTTTATCTTTCTTCTACATAGCAGCACATAAGTGGGTACTTACTGAATGTGTTATTTCAGTGCTAGGCACAGTAGCAACCAACAGTTAATTAATTGAGATGAAAAACATCATTCAGGCTTCTAAGTATGTTTAGATCATTCTCAATGAAATCTGATAAAGTAGAGAGGACTGTAGTGACTTTCTCTTAGTTCACACCCAGTTCACACTCCTGTCCTCTGTCAGCTTTCTGACTTCATTTCTTTTTTCTGCGTTTAGTCTCACTGTTTTGATTTTCTGTTACATTTATCAGCTTGGGCTTATTAATAAATACATATTCCATCCTCTAAGCTGTTTTAAATATTATAATTTCTCTGGAGAAATGTGTCCCTTTCCCCTAAGCGGCCCCAAAAGCCCTTATGTGTTTCTGTTACCCCATTTTCTCTATTTTTAGTAAGGGAAGAGGTCTCTGCTTCAGTGAGCAGTTAAGTAGGTAAACCCCTTTACATGATATTTTTGCCCCCTTAATATCTTTCTCTGACTATGCCTTTCCCACTAGATTTTAAACTCCAGCCAGAAATGAGTGACAAACATTTATTGAATTAATGCGTAATTAGAAGAACAATTATTCTGAACTATCCATATCGGCTTTGATTACTCCCTTTTACAAATATGATTATAATTTAATGAAACACCTGGCCAGAGCTAAAAGTTCTGTAGAGCAATTTTATGTTTTCTGTGCATTTCCAATAGGCTCACAAAGGAAAAGTTCATGGTGTCAGACTGTGGTCCTCAGTTATTACAGCATGGAGCAAAAGACAACAGAGAGGCCTAAGGCTCAGTTTGGGACAACTTCAGGCTGATCCCCAGGGGGACCTCAGCACAATGATTTGCAGACTATCTCATCTTCTCCAAGACATGTGAAAAATACTTATCTAATAGGTCATATGTATTACATGAGATACAAAAAAAGGAAGTGATCTGGCTGGTGTTTGGCAGTAAGTTTAAAAGACTGTTATTTTTTACCCCCTGGGACCCTTGTTTCTGGAAACTGATGGGCCCAGGCTGGAGTCTGTATTGTTATCTTTTCCATTCCTAACAAATGTCAGAGGAAAAGCAATTGTAGCGTCCTGAGAAGCCCATGGTTCGGAGAGGTGCGTTCCTGAGAGGCTAGTGTTCCTTTCCTTTGTCTGTCTCCTTGCTGTGTCACAGGTTACTCTAAGATCCTTCTAAAGGAAGGGAGTGAGCACAAGAGATCAGTGGGCATTGAGCGGAGAAAGCCGTTTTCCACCGCACTTTCCTCCCATGGAAGTGCACTAGAGCATTAAATCATCGCATCAAGTGTGACGCGCTGTTTAATAGTTGTAGCTCTCTCCGCCGCCTGGAGATTCTTCACAGGTAATTGTATCTGAGAAATGAGGTAGCTCACACCCCTTTCTTGCAGCCTTTTCATAAAGGAAACAACCTAATTACAACCCTAAAGGGACCTCTGAGGCTGTTCCCTTTCAAAGGTGGCACTGGGGACTTAGTAGGTATTGTTCCCTTGAGAGTGCTTTCAGAATCAAGTGTGAAGGGAAGGCTCATTCAGGGAGTGCCAAGCCCCTCTCCACCCTCATTTGAAGGAGGTTCTGGCAGTGCCACTGGCTTTTCGCGGCCATTTGTGTCCGAGCATCAATGAACTTGCACTGCCGTTATTCTCATATCTGGGTTCCCTTCAGAACAACTCTTATATGTAGTGCTTTAGACCCTGCAATTCTATGCCCTGAAACATGAAGTGGGTTTCTAAAATGACAGCCTTATTGTTGGAAGGGATAAGCGGAGCGGAGGCTGCAGCAGCTCTGACTTTGATGACTCATCTGTTTTCAAAGGTGGCCAAGCATATAGGGGATTTTATATCTCAAAAAATGTACATACTAGCCCTACAAGTGAAGCATGAATTTGGTTAAACACGCCAACTGCCTAAGGTTTATGTCTGAAATTGTACTGGTGAATTAGTGTGGGCCTTTTTGCTTTGTGCTCTACATTGCTCAGAAAGGGTTTGGTACGTTTTCTAATTAAGAAACACTCTTCTTGCAACTGTTGGAAAAGGGACAACTCAAAAGTTAAGCAATGGGGTCTGGGGATTTAGCTCAGTGGTTCCAGAGCCTGTCTTACAAGCACAAGGACCTGGGTTTGATCCCCAGTAACCACATCCCATACTGGGCGTGGAGACTCACCCCAGCAGCAACCAGTACCACATACCTAGTGCCGGGCGTGGTGGCTCACACCTGTAATCCCAGCCCTCGGGAGGCAGAGGCAGGAGGATTGCCGTGATGTGAGTTTGAGGCTGAGCTCAGGGCCCTCCTGAACTATAAAGTGAGACACTGTCTCAAAAAACCTAAAAAAAAAATTTAAAAATAAAGTAAAAAATAAAAAGCAATGGGAATTACTGAAACAAATACATGAAGTTGGGTGGTTCATAAACATGGGAAGTAATATATTCATGAAACTTTAGAGGCAGAAGAAACCATAGAGTTATTAATCCAAACCCCTGACACACAGATTTTTAAAAGTTAAAATGCAAAGTTAAATAAATTTCTAAAACTTAGAATATATTTAAAACTATTAAATGCAAAATTGTAGTACTGAAGGAATGTGAATATTTTATTTTCATGTGGAAATCAAAGCCCATTTATTTATTTATTTTTTTATTTATTTATTTTTTTTGTGATACTGGGAATCAAACTTAGGATCTTGCACTTCTGAGGCAGGACTTGGAACCACTGAGCTAAATCCCCAGCCTCAGGCTTAAAATTTATTCTACATAATTTTTAACTTCTATATAGTAATTATTATAACAAATCTTAAGTATTTAAAAATAGATCATTTCAGACTTCATTTACATAAAGCTATTGAGAAAAAACCCCAAGCAATTATATATATGTAAAGATTCAGCTATATTATATGCTACATGTAATAGGTATGTGATGCTATGAAAATGTGTAAGAGAAGGTAGAATTGGAAAATCAAAGAATCATCTTTTATTCATCAGGACAAAGTCCCTGACCCATGTGACTAAAAACAGGAGAAGCCTGTTTTGACAGTTTCAGAGTTTCAGTCCATTGTCACTTGGCTGCTGGGCAAAAATATTGTGACACAGGACAGGGTGGGGTCAGCTGCTCCAGGAAGCAGAGGATGGAGGACACACAGGAAGGGGCCAGACGCAGTCCCTCCGGGCTTGGCACCATGGCCTGCCCACACCCGAAGGCAGTGGCTCACATCAATTCAGTTGATAACACAGATTCACTGTAACACACCTGGAAGAGCGAACTGAAAGATGAAAACAAATGCCAGAAGGAGTAGCCACAGTGAAAGTTAAAAACTGGAAAAGGCAGATGACAGGGTTTAATCCAGATATTAAAAACACAATAACACCATAAGGGAACATATAGTGCTTTGCTTATGTCATAAGTAGCTACAGAAGCATGAGAAACCAGGATTGAGAAGGGAAGGAAAAATGTAAATGAGTGAAATATTTATTTTGCTGTAAATGAAGTATTTTCTTTTGTGCTTTTAAAAATCCTCATACCGTATTAAGTATGTATTTTCTCTCCAACTGTCAGACAAGGAAATTAAGATTTAGATAGTTTAAATAACTTGCACAGTCTTCACGGGCATTTAACACAAATGTCAGGCTGTCGCCTCTTACCATGTGGCATGGTCCCACTTGGGGTGGGAAGGGAAAGCCAAGAGGAGATGTGAAAAGAAGCGGTAAAGTAAAGTGAAAACCAAGAATGTGTATGTGAGATGGGAATATATAAACCATTCTGCAGCCACATAGCCCCTACAGTAAATTTCTTGGTCAGGCATGAGATGAAATTAGGGGACTTTCTTTCTCCTCAGACTCTTTAATTCTACCTCCAGAGAATATAGGTAGGGAAAAAGAAGGCAACTGAAAAATTTGAAATTTATAGTAAGAGGACTTGTCAGGCTTGGATAGTTTCTGTCTTTGCATCTAACTTGGAAGAAAATAAGATGAATTTTCTAAAAGTTCTTTTAAACATTGTGTGAGGTTTCTTCTAGAGCTAGTCCTCTCATGCTGCCACAGTGAGATAACACATGCTGGGGTGGCTCAGACAAGAGAAATGTGACTTTTCTCAGTTCCAAAAGCAGCAACTCCAAGATCAAGGTTGCAGCCCATGTGGTTTCTGATGAGGGTTCTCTTCCTTGTAGATGGTCACCTTCTTGCTCTATCCTTATGCGGCCAATTTCTGAACTGGTTGGAAAAAAGTATACCCAAGAGAAAGATAGAGGAAAAGAGATAGACAGAGATGTCTTCCTCTTCCAGTAAGGACTTCCATCCAGTCACATTTTGATCTCATCTCTGATTACCCCATTTAGACTTAATTATCCAGCAGGGGTTTTATCTCCAGAAACAGACACACTAGGATTCATATAAATCTTCCAGATATGATTTTGAGAGGGAACAATTCCGTCCCTAGCTCCTCATTTCAATTTTCCTGCATTTATTCACTTTGTCAAATTACCTGAGTTACTGTCATCGCTATTTGATCTACTTTTTCCGTCTGTTTATTTTCATTATCATGGTTATTCTCCCGAGACCGGAGCGTAAGATTGATCAGAGCACTGTTCTCCCTTGTCCGCCATGACTCCTCCTCGTCCACAGCCAAGCAGGCCTCAGGGAAGCGCGCTGAGAGGAGCAGTTCTTTTCTTGTGCACTGTAGGGAAGCCACACAGGGAGCGCGTTTTCACAGTGCTTCTCGAGTGTGTAGCATCTCATCAGTGCGAGAGGAAAAAAAAAAAAAAAAACATCCCCTGGCATCTGAGAACAGTTCCTGGGAGGGAAGACAGAAGTGGAGTATTTCTGTCTTCAGCAGTTCATGCATATTTTCACTTTCCTCTAGCTGTCTGTGGCCGCATACCCAGAGAATAAAGTGTGCCAATCCGACTTCCGCGCTCTAATTGCAATCAGGTCAGAATGATGAATGATTCTGGGCCCCCATGATTCAGAGGATGTGCATATGGCAGGTTAATCAATGCCTAAGCAAAGATGTTTTCAATTACAGTGAGCCCAGCTAAAAACCTTTTATTAGTGCATTCATGGTGCGGGGGATGGGGTACATTCTGCCTTCTATTTCCCCTGTTTTATCTTCTATTCTTAGGTGTTTGAAAGAGTAAAGGTACCAGTTCCCACCACGTCGTGGTAATGATAGCCTTACTGTATTTACTCTGTGAACTGTAGCAGCTACTTTTCATTAGTGTATTGACAGGTAAAATTATCTGTTTAATCCATGAGTCCTGGTCACAATCCTGATTTGCGTGAGTTCGATGCCTGCCCGGGCTTAGCTGGACTCATTCATTCATCTTGTCTCTACTCTGGTCTGTCTGACAGCTTGGCTGCTTGAGGCTGCTGCACAGGGTCAATGAGGATGACGTCATATCCTCATGATACGATAAGTTGAGCTGTGCTTGGGCACATGGCAGATCAGGGTTTGAAGAGTGAACAGGCGCTGAATTATCAGCTGAACGAGATTGTCCAAGCTGAGGATCTGCCCAGGCTCACTCCTGTCCCATTGGCCAAAACAAGCCACAGGCTCAGTTCAAGAGATAGAAAGAGATTCTCTTTCGATGAGAATAGCTGCAAAGAACTGTGATCATTTTTATAATCTGCTAAAGGACATGTCAGTGGAAATGCAGGTACATTTTTTCTTTTCTAATTGTACTTCACAACTTTTCTTTAGTATTCAAGAAATCTCAAGTTACCGCTACCTAGATCACAGAGCTATATCTTCAAATCCCTGAAGTTGCCAAAAATTTATATCCGTAAATTTGAACTGAATTGAAAGCTAATATACATGTGGGAGAATGCTAATGGCCTGTGCATATGCATATAATCAACTGAAGCAGAAAATGCACTGTGGTGGTGCACACCTGTGATCTCTGCACTCTGAGAGGCCAAAGCAGGAGGATTACAAGTATAAGCCCAGTACAGGCAACCTAGTGACTTTGCGAGATCCTCTCGCAGCTGAAAAAAAAAAAAAAGACTGGCATGTGGTTCACCAGAAAAGACCTGGATTCAATCCCCACTAGTGAATAAAACAGTTTTGTGAATAAAACCAAAACTATCCTATTAATGAATTATTCAGAGTTAGTATATATGTACCCAGCTAGCTCCTCTAGTAAAGATCTTCAGAATAATGGCTCTGAAACGTGCTGCTTCTGTAGCCCTTCAATTTCAAAACCCTGATTCTTTAGCAAGTACTGATAATGGCCAGGCTTCTGTGGAAGGATATCTAAACACTTAATTCTTCCCATGCTCTTTTATAAAAGTGGTCACACTAGGGATAAGTCACTGTAAATAGAAGCTTGAAAAACAGGCTGGGGGACACTTTAGGCTCAGGAATGATAAGAAGGGTCTGAAGTTGCACACCACATTACAGTTTTGGGATGCCCAATTTATCACTGAAGGTGAGGGGTGCTTAAGTGTTTGTCAAATCGGAATCAAGCTCATTTTCAAGCTCTCAATTTACAAAAAAATAAGGTTTGTCCCTTCCCAGCTGCAGTCTCTCACACTAATTCTTGCTTCAAAACTAATTAATCACGTACAGTATATTTAAAATAAAATTACTGATGTTTGCCCTCCTCTCCCATATGTAATATTTCTCAAATATTCTCTTGCTTAAGGCAAGTTGGAGTTTTAGGAGATAAAGATGTCTGAAGTGAATTCATCTTTTACCTCATTCTTGGCAGCTAGGGATTCTCCTGTCTGCTTTGTGCTTTTGAATCAGTATTAATACTTGATTTTAAACTATTATTATTATTTCTGTCCTAACTTTCCATGCCACCAGCTCCCCGCATGGCTGTTTTGATCTATCATTCACATATATAGACCATTTAAAATCAAAAGCTTTTCCCTTAGCCCCACCAGAAATATTTTAAAGGGGGGAAAAAAAACCCTCCTTTCCATTGCTTTTTTTTGAGCTGATTTTAATTGACTGCTCCAGCCCAGGGACGAATGGAGGTGGTTGTGATTTCAGCCCAGGCTCTGTGGCAGCCCACTAAACACTCAATGGGGGATCAAGGTGAGCTGGAGGCAGAGCTGATGCAAAACTGGAAGGCAGAAGCTTGTATGTGTCTTGCTGCTCTATGCAGTGTGTTCACTTGGGTTTAAATTCCTGGTGCATACTCCTGAATGGCAAAATAAATTATCCCAGGAAAAACAAGTGAGTTATCAAGGTTGACTGTTGTTGATTTCCTGACTTTTTACAAACTCTTTCTCTCCCAAAGCTAAGTTCACCATTAGTTCAATTTGGATGGCAGAATAATATAACCTGCCCTGGCTGTTTAGCAGTTTTTGCTGATTAGATAGCATCGCTGAGAAATTCAGCATATACAGGAGTAACCAAGACAAACAGCTATTAAAATAGTTTAACTCTTGCAGATACTGATATTCCCTTGTCGGTGGGCATTCTTGCAACCACTCCCCAGGAGATTTAATTGAAAAGAATAAAACACATAGAGTCAGTGGGGAGAACTCCCCAGGAATTTAGGAATGATGAAAAAGTTTAATCTTTGTCAATGAAAAGTTGTTCTAATTTACTCTTCATACTGTGAGGTATTAGGCTTTGCAACATTTACAATAGCAAGCAATTAAAAGCCTTATTCTCCCCTTAGCAATGGCCTTGAAGTGACCTAGTTAAAATCCCGCACATGGTTTATTTGGAAGTGCTGTCTTGCTTTAATTTTGTTGACTAACATTGGTTGCTCTGTTACTAGAAATACATAGTCTTTAGCAAATTTAGCACTTGTTAATCAAAAGCTAAAAAATAAAGTGCTATAAATCAAGATTTGAATCCAGAATAGACATGCCACCAATAGCATAGTCAAAGTCCAACTACATAAAAATAGCCTAGAGGAGTAGACAGAGATTATATTGGTATTGGGTTGGAGGGGGAGCTGAATATATGAATAACCAAAATAATTTTTTGCTTTCTTCTTGTCTCATGTCATATCCTTAGCTTTATTATTTCTCTCAAATAAAAGCTTCATTTTATTTGTTTGTTTTGTTTTGTTTTGTTTTGTTATTTGGCAGAACTGGAGATTGAACTTGGGCCCTTATGCTTCCAAGGTAGGCATAGTACCACTTGAGCTAAATCCTTAGCATTTTACTCTTGTTTTAAAGAATACCAAGTAAACCTATTATGTCCTCAACATTGAAAAATTGTAAAATTATGGATGATATTCAAGAGGAACAACCAGGTCCTCAGCTTCCTCTCACATCTACCCACCTCCAGATCTTCAGTCACATACGAGATGACTAATGTAGTAATCTCTTAATACATTCCCCAGATATAATCTTTAGGGCTAAAAGGAGTCAAGAAACCAAAAATTGGAACATAGGAGGAACAAAAATCCCCCCAAAACAAAAATTCAATCCAAGCAGAGCTATCAGTGATTAAAAAGTCAGGTCTTGAGAGTTTATGGGACAGAAGCTGCATCAAGTCAGGGAAGACAAATAGGTCAAAGTAGAAGCTTAGAAGATTATTGCCTGAGATAGAGAAAGTTATCACAGCCTCTGTCTCCATGATTTTATTTACTTTGATTCTGTTTGATCAAAAAATCTTTAATGGCCATACTCAAGGCAGGACAGTGGTATTAGTAAGCCAGGCTAATCTTTATATCTTTGAAAATTGTATCAGCTTTCCTTTTGAGGCTCAAATGTGATTTTGTTTCACATATTTATGAAAGTATGAGCAGTGGCTCCTCATGAGCATGTCTTCTTTTCTCCATCTTTATATGACACTGTTCAAAGCTCTGTTGGCATTTACTCCATTATACTCTATTTTGTCCATCTACTGTTTTATCTAGTTCTTCCTCCTCTGCCTTCCAAACTAGTACTTGGCTATTTATCTCATGTCTTAGAAATATTTGAAAGTTTAATGTGTTTTAGATATGGTGCTAGGTAAGAAGCATGTAACAGCAAATGAGAGTTGTATGCCTTGGGATCATACAGTCTAATGAGAAATCAGACTTGAAATAAAGCCACAAGACTTTGAATTAAATTGTGTTAAATGTGAAAAGTAGAAGTACATGAATCAGTCAAAGCTGGCAGCCCACTAGGCAAGAACATATACTTGGTAGAATTGCAGGTAGTCATGCTTGTAAAATACTAATTTGTTGGTTAAATGAATGAGCATTTCAGAGAGTGAAGCATCAAGATAAGGCCTAGGTTGAAGGAGAGTTAACTGAGAAGAAATAACGACTTTGGAAGAGACTAGTGGATGGCAAAGTTGGAGGCGACTTGCTAGGACTAGATTATTCCAGACCTCAAAAATCAACTTTCTCAATATGAGTCAATATTTTAAAAGCATAGTATTTTAAGAGTGTTAAATGCAAGATTCATATCTTCAATTTATATTTTTAAGATTTTTGTAGCTTTAGTGCAGAGTGTGGAACAAAAAGAATGTAAGATAGCAGAACAGTGACTAATGATGGTCCATAAAACTATGGTGTGCCTGAGGGTCACTGCCAATGGGAAGGAGAGGATGGATGACATTGATCTACAGGACCTACAGACATGCTGTAACCGTAAGACTGATTCATTAATTTTTGACTTTCATTTTGATTAGTACATGTTTGCAGAACATAGTGTTCACATTCCTTGTGTGGAATTGGGACTTACATGGGGAAGTAAGGGAGAAATTGAAACCTGAGTTTATTTTCTGAATCACATACTATTTAAGCCCCCTGATAGGACGCTCACTGTACTATAGCAACAAGAAAAGCAAGAGATCAACTTGCGCAGGTATTTTTCAAAGCTAAAAGTATTTTTATTTTATTTTTGGTAATGATTGATATTGCCATATGAAAAATAATTTCTGCTATGCCCCTACTAATATTCTTGGCACAAGTATGTAAGGACTTAGCCTTTTTAAAGTGGAAACAAAAGATACCAATAATAATAATAATAACCTAAAAAGAAGCTTAAAGAGCCTTTGGCAATTAAGTAAGTCTAACCAGTAATATGCATATTATTACTCTTGCCCTACTAGTGCATGTCAGTTTTCTATAGGTCGAACATAGTAAGATTTTGAATTCAAAATTGATGTGACCAAAAATTCTTAGGACTTGTTTTCATTTCCAGTGTCCAGCACCACTGTAGCCAGAAATTCATTGCAAAGCCAATCAAAAAGCCTTAAACTAAAACCCACACTCACCATCTCAGTACCATCCCATCATCAAAACATTCTGTACAACAGAGAAGTTCTTGGCCCATGTTAATATGAGTACAAGCTTTCACTACATTTTCTCTCTCCCTCATCAATATTCTTAGCTGTTTATGAAGTCATCTTGACATTTTATAATGCATAACACTCACCAACTGATATTCTGCACATCCTTGTATAGAACTTGGAATTCTTGACTCTTTCAGTGCAAATATGCCATTGCCAGTGCATAATGTCCTCACATAAAAATGACAAAAAGCAGAACATCTACCACAGGGGAAAAAATAAATGAGAGAAGGGTCTATACTGTGTAAAGTTACATGAGGAAAGGCTAGGTGATAAGAAATACATAATTCAACACAAAGGCACTATGTATGGACACAAAGGAGCAGAGTATAAGCCAAGCCCACGGTAACAGTGACAAAAGGAAAACAACAAAGAACTCTTGGAAATGTTAGAGTATTCTAAAAATACATTTGTAGCACAAATGACATAAGTGTTGACCAAAGCCTACTTATAGATATGCCTTTAAGGAGCCACTCCAGTGAGCCATCCTTTTCCCAGCACCCACCTTGCCCCCCATCGAATCCTACTTTTGTGATACTTTGCTTTGATACTCACTTTGCTGTGGAGTGCTAACTGGGTGATTGAGGTGGGGAGTTTAGTGACCCTAGTGCTAATTGGGTTATAAAATTAGCAGAGTATTCCAGTGGTTGTGGGTCTTGCAGAGGTTGGATAGTCTATGGCAGTGACGACAAACCTTTGGAACTTTCAGTTGTACACCCTGCTGCAGCACAAGTGCCAGAGGGTCTCCATCACTGATCTAATATCTATATTTTTTTTCTTCAGTATGCCACACTGAGGGCACAACTTTGTGTTTCAGAAGAAATATGGCATTTAATTTCTTTTAAAAATATGGTTAGAAAAATCCAGAATTCAGACATATGGTTAAACTTCTAATCCTAATTAGATTGTCATTAAAATTTTCAAATATAGTATTGGCTGAGATTTGTCCAGTTACCTTCTAGTTAAATCCAAAGTGGATTGTATGCTGTATGTGTCTATCTATGATCTGTCGCTGTTTCTGGAAGAGGCCACTGAGGGTGCATTAAGCTTCCAGGAGACTTTAAAGTTAAGTGAGGAGCCCACATCTGTTGCTCCTTTTAAGAACTTCCCAAATACTACTGGAGACCTGATGGCACAAGAAAGAGGTGCAACACAGCAGAGCTCTCCTTTTCAGTATGACTTAATCTCAAATGCTGTTAATCAAAGACATGAAAAGTGAAAGCTCCTTCCAGTGCAGAGTTTATCAAGTGTTTTAGGATGCCCAAGGGAAAACATCAATATCTACCTTTAAATATATACTTTGCCCACAGGTTACTAAATGCAGACACCTTTGTGATATTATCAGAACAGATTTTCCTGGTTTAAACATACAAACAGAATGAAACAATATTCTCACCCTCTGCCTCGCATTTCATCATGCCATATGATCCTTGATGGATTTTTTTTCTTTCCTTTTAATAAAATCTAGATGAGGTATTCCAGAGGGTCAAAAAAAATTGGCTTACACTGAATTCATTTTGGACTGAAGTTAGTTTGAGCAAAGCTCAAAAGAAGAAACTTATATAGATAAGTTTTTTAAAAATTTCCTATAGCTTGCTAAAATATAAGCAAGAGCAGAGACATACTCATGTTTTAATAGTTAACATTTTCTCCAGAAGCTTATCTAGGTAGTTTTTAATTAAGTTGCTCTTCCTGAATTGGCCTTCATAGTGATTTTCATCCCTAAGTAAGTCATAACATTATATCAACTTTTGTTAAAATAATTCTGGTTCTTGGGAGATATGCTGTTAATCATAAATAATTTTTTGTTAGTTGGTCTTTACAAAAGGTTTTTGTTCAAATCATAGAAATTGATTGGTGTATGTCAGATCTGGTGCCAGATCCATGGTGTATTAGAAAACTCAGAATTGGTCATAAATGTGGCAACTGACATAATAAAGTTACCTTCCAAACATGTTCCTTCATTACAAACTCTTAGAAAGTGGCTGTGGCTGGATATCTAAAGCTATGTATGTTGTAAATTGTTGAATTTAAAAAAAAAAACATCTATTTAGCTTCTGGAACAGATACCTTTCAACATCTTCCAGGATGTGGCGGGAGCCCATGCTTTCTCATGGCTCCATCTGCTAACACTAATGCTCCTGGTCTAGGGTGTAAAAACCAACACTCTAATGGCAAGGGATTATTTAAGCTAGCAGCACACTGCATTTTCACACTGAAAGAAGAGGCTTTTAAAATACCATTTTCAGGAACAAAAGAGCTTCTTGAAATGGAGTCATACTGTGTCTGGCATTAGTATTTAATTGGAAAAAATTAAAATATTAGACAAAGGTGGCAGTGGAGGAAATCTTATATTTAATGAGGACTTACTATGTGCTAATTGTCAGACCAAATACAGCCTCCAATGACTGCGATTTCACAGTGATCCTGAGATGTTGGTATGCTGAAAGCAAGTTACTTGGCAATGTCACAGTCTGCCTCACCCAATCGCCCATCTTTGTCATTATCAGAACAAAGAAACTTTTGCTTCTTGTCAGAGATTGCCACTAATGCTCTTGGTAATGACCAGGGGTTTTTTCTTCCAGAGGTGTCTGCAGCTCTGTGACAAGGAAATGAGTCCTTTCATTCTGGAGGAAAATGTACTGTATAAATTGCTTCTTACATCCCTATCTCTTAGGCAGCAGAGCCTCAGAACTAGTCCAGAAATTCTCTTAAAGCCTGGCCCCACTGTAGTGCAGCCCAGGTAACCAGGACAGAGATAAAGAGCTTCTGCTTGAGCTCTGACTTCCTGGGTTTAAATCTTATCTCACTGCTTGCTAACTCGGTGGCCTTGGGCAAGTTCCTTTGCCTTTCTTGGCATCAGTTATCCCTAATACAAAGTAGAAACAGAAATATGAGAGCACTGAACTCATAACATTCAGACAATTAAAACCCAGAGAACATGTAAGACATGTAGAGCATAATGTCTGGTAAGTGACAAAGGATGAATGAGCAGTCACTACTTTTTTGAGCATGTTATAAAATGATCACTGTCATTTTAAGATGTGACATCATTCACACAAATAAGAAACTTTTTGGATTAGGCTGTGGAAAGTGCCTTTCTATTTTTTTTCATGTCTGAACTTACCCACATTGAAGGTTCTATTTCTGATTCCCCCTCTATGCTGCAAACCATATGTTTCTGCCAGTCATCAGACACTTAGGCCTGACACACACTAGGACTCCTGTGGACCCGGAGGTGAGGAAGGAGAGAGGGGAGGAGAAGCCATAAGCAATTGGAAAACTTATTAGAATGCTGTTTCTAGAGATAGAATTTGGCTGCAAAATTTGTTTTCTGCAGGATAGTTTGTCAATGGCCAGAATTTAAAGGACATAAGAGTGTCAACCAGGATCTAAATGTCTGTCCTAAAGGCAGGTCTGGTGTCTTGCCCCAAATATAACTGGACTCAAGATTCAGTGATTTTGCAACATATTTACTGTGTAGTTGTATGAGGTCGATTGTGTGCACATGCACGCATGTGTGTATACAGGTATATGTGTGTTCTTGTGCTTCTGCCTCCACATTGCTTCCCAAAGCCCTATGCAGTAGGTACTGTATGTTCATTTCAGACAAAAAGAAAAAAAGCTGATATGGAAATGACAGGATTTGACCTGTATTCCTCTCTTTAGATCTGTTTCCTTCAGCTGCTCCCTGAGCATCCAGGTGACATAAATTACCAATGGATGTCATGGCTGTCTGGACAGATCCTCATATTCTGGACTTAGCTATTATGGTACATAAGAGTTCTGCAACCTAAGAGGCCCTTTCCACAGTGTTGGTGTCTCATCCTTACTAGCAAAGGAGGGAAAGGTAGCACACTTAAACTTGTTGGCTGTATCACAGGTGACTTCTGATGAGGTTGGAAATGTGAAACAGTGAGAGACAACTTTCCAGGAACTACATGGGGCCTTCTGAGTACTTGGCTAAGGTGCTGGCAAGGTCAGACTGGGGAGGCACAACACAGAAAGATGAGCCATTTAAGTGCTCTCAGCTATTTATGGGTCTGAATGCTAAATGTTGCATGGTTATATTTTATGATCATTCACTGAATAGGAATAGAAGTTGAGTGAATGATGTTTTTGAAATTATTAGTTTTGAATTATTAGTTTAGTTAGGATTATTCTGGTCTCTGCAAAGTTTGCCTCCTTTAGAAATACTGTTAAGTATCAAACTATAAAAAAAATCCCTTTAGATAGCACATATCGAGTGAGTGCTGCACGTATGGCCATTTCCCTCCCTCTCCTTGCTTTCTAGAATGCACCAATTTCCTTCTAATTAATATTTCATCAGATTGTACTGTAAGGTCCAAGAAGGTCTAGGAAGATATGCACAACACAGTAAAATGGCAGTATAATCATGATTAGTTAATTAAAAAAGGATCCTATCTTGATGTGACACATAGTGGACAATTACTCATATTATATGAATTTCCCAAAACATGTGTCCTCTTAACTGTTCTTTATTCCTTTTCTCTTTGACTTTATCCCACTTTAATTCGAGGTTTTGCAAGTACTATAGTTAATACTCTCCCAAAAAAGGTGATCATTTTTGATTAATGCAAATATCTGATGGCCTTCTCAAGAATATACATTCATTAGATCTAGTTTGCATGCCTTAGAGGTGGCACCAGTATTCAGAGCTGAGAGGGAAAAACACCTGAAAATGATAAGCCACTTACTCTTTGCGAGGCACTATGCTTGACATTTCACATGAAGGGTTTTCTTTCATTTTTCCGGTGATCAAACCTAACTTGGAACAATTACAATGGTATGGGAATGCCATTTCTGATTTTCCTTTTGTGATGCACGGGAAATTTTGGAATGGGGCAGTATCTATGCCAGTTGGATAAGGGAATTCCTAACATTAAACTTCTCGTGAGAAGGAAGTTACATTTCTTTACTTATATCCAAGTATTTCTCAGGAAGAGTATTTTCACATTAGCATCTCACTGAGATGGGTTACTGAGTCACTCAGTATAAGAGCTAGCGGAGGACAGACCACTTCTAGAAGCACCTATATGTGGTCCACAGAGTTAGAAGAATGAGCCAGGGATCACAGAAACCCACAGAGCTCTCCTGGGACAAGCACTTCAACAGCCTCCCCACAGGGACATCTTTGAGTTCAGCAAAAGTGGGTCCTGTCTAGTTTTTCTACATGACACTGAGCAGTGCATGTGAGTCTCAGAGGACAGTCCTACTCTAGAAGCCAGGGTTGAAAACTGGCATGCTTCTTCAGTTGACAGGGGAAGCATGCATGCAAGGAAAGTCATGACAGCAAAGACTGTGCTAAAACAGAGTTAAGAACAAGTGTCTGGGACCTACAAAGTACACTTACAGGAGAATAGGCAGTGATGGTGTGACTCCTATGATTTCAGGGAGATAACAGGAACCCACAAATACAGGCCTTATAAGATAGCACTCACTGAATTTAACATGTCAGCTCTGAATTTTCCAAGAAAGGGGAAACGATAAGATAGAGAAATCCAGAATAACAAAAAGACATCCAGAGGGAAGAAGGGAGGGAGGGAAGGAAGGAGAGTTAAAAGCAGAGAGATTTTGTCCTGTTTGATGGGTGTCTCTCATTGCAGAGTGGAGCATAAAACTTAACTAAATCTAATAAGACAAAACTAAATCAAATAAGACAATATAGGATTGAGTAACTAAAAACAAGGCCTTTGAAATCCCAGTTTAAAGATTTAAAGTTTCAATTATTGGTCTGTTTATCTACTTCCATTTTCAAAGTATCTCACAGAAAAGCTCTACCCATTGTTATGTCCATGATTTATCACCAGAGGCGACATTCACAACACTGTAAAAACATTTTTAATAAGATGCACCTCATTTCCGTACTGACTGCTTTGAGATTTCACCCTCACTCAGACCTTATGTAAGCATACTAAAAGTTTTGTCCTAAGTTTGAGCACAGGGTGGATGTCATACCAGTGCTGGTCTGACTTACTGTTTCACACCAAATTTGAGATAAGTTCTTATGGAATCAATAATTGAAAATTCTAGCCCTAAAGTTCTACTTGTCTCAAAAGGTTTCAGAAGGTGACTATTCTCATTTATTATACATCAATGCTATTCTAAAGCCAAGGTGAGATAGGCGTACCCCAATGTACTTTAGGAAGGAGGCTGGACCTCCACAAATCAAATTCAAAAAGCAGAGGTAAGAGAATGTAACAGCAGGTCCCCAACATAAACATCAGATCTAATTAAGATTTTAATAGTCAAGCAGTCCAGTGCGTCATCAGAAATCAGTAATTTAATGGATACATGAGTTTTGTCCTATTCTTTTGTGAAATTAAGCCATTTCCTGAGGTTGTTTCACTGCAGATTTATTCTGTAGTGAGTGTATATACTTATAGGACATAAGAAAAACTCTTACTACTTAGGAAAAATATTGCCAACATTCAGTCTATTTTTCTCCACACTCAACACCAACACTGTCTTCATGTATTCCCTTGCTCAGGCTTTCCAGAACCTCCAATACATAGGGGATGACCTTCCATTGTCCAGAAGAGGAAGCCAATGTCCACTCCTCTGAGCAACTCACCTGAAGCCACACAGGCTGAGATGACCACTCTGTCCAGAATGCCACAAAACCTCTCAGATTTCCCCCCTTTATTATTTTTCTCTTGTATTTCCCTTTTTGAAAATTTGCCAATGACACGTAAGAGGTTATTTCTTCCAAATAATTTTGTTATCTCAATATAAATGAAATGTGAATGTGGAAAAAAAAAGTCCTTTATAGTAGGAAACCTTAACCAAAGGCAATTTTGCTTCCTTCACCTTTAGGGACATTTGGCACTGTCTGGAGATAATTTTGATTGTCACAGTTGTAAACATGGTATTGTGCCAAACAAGTCGAGACCAGAGATGCTGCTAAATGTCCTACGATACCACAGATAGCCCACACAACAAAGAATTGTCAAGTCTAAAGTGTCAGTAGTGCTGAGTTTTAAATATTGCTGTGGTATTGATCTCAATTAGTGCATCCAACAGGAAGGAAGTTCTGGCCTCTGATGAATGAAAGAGCAGCCTGACTTCTGATCCAGCCCGCCCTTCTCTGCCACACATGCTCTGTTCTATTCACTGACATCCAACCGCTGGTGCTTTTCCTTTAATAAGTCCAGAGCTTTCCTGTTTTCTTCATACCCTCATCTTGGTAAAGCTAAATACAACTATTCCTGTGGTCTTTTTAATGCTTTAAGTGTGCACACTGTAAAACTTGTCACAGTGATAGAGCATGTCATTCAGCAAATACCACTTGTGCATTGTATGGTGTATTCTGGTTTTTAGGAATGCAGAGGCAGCAATTAAAGATAGGATTCCCTTCCTGCATGTACTTTCCTGGGAGCGGGGAGGTAGTCAGGAATGAAATAAACCAGGTCCTTGTCATAAAGGAATGTTCCCTTGGAAAAATTTTAGATAGAGTCTTCTGACAATAGTGGGAGAGCTCTTATTGAGAGAAATCCAATTAGAAGAAAATAATTACTTAAAAATTGGGAAACAGAGAATCTTTGCTAAATGGATCAAAAATATCTAGATTCTAAGGCCGGAAGGTGTTTGGAATGTTAGGAGATGGAAGGAAAGCCTGTATGATTTGATTGTAGTGGACAAATGAGATAATCAGAGAATAGGCTAGAAAAACTGTATCAGGCCTGACCGATGGCGCTCCTATACCACAGTATAAAATTAAACACTCTTTTTATCGCAAATAAAAAGCCACTAAAGGATGTTAAGCAGGATCATGAGGAAATCTGGTGTGTTCTTTGAAAGATAACCTTGGCTTTGGAGAATGTCCTGTGGGAGGTGTAAATGAAATCAGGGGGTCAGATAAACAGGTTTTTGAAATAACAGGAGATGTTGGTTCCTCAGACCATGGGGTAGTGATGGGTATGTGCCAAGGGGTCACAGTTAGGAGCTCTGTGGCAGGGAGGGTGAACAGGCATGAGGATCAGCTGGATGGGAAGCAAAGGTAGATACCAAAAGTAGTACCGAGGTTTTTCACTTCAGCAACCGAGTAGCAAATGATGCTAATTACTGAGCGACAGCATATGGACAAATAAATGCATAGAAGGAAACATCTGCTCAAACCCAAAATTGTATTATGTGTGATGTGGCACTGGGGTGAAGATGTCAAGATGCAGGACACATGCATCTGGGCATCACAGAGAAAATCAGAGATGTAAATGCAGAGTAGTCCTCATGAAAATGTCATCTGAAACCTTGAGACATGAAATAAGAGTTTATAGATCACAGTGCTGGGTAATATGTAGTGAGCAGTTCTTCCCTGGGCCCTGTGGGTGCGGAGTTAGTCAAATCGCGCTTTTACCATCAGCTCCTTACCAAACACATCCCCTACACAAATCACCTCTTTCTAAGACCACTATATTTTCACCTGCTAAATTGTTATATTTTACTCAAGAACTTGACCTTACACAATTATATTCTAGGCATCTTATTAAATTTCATCTTAATAAAAAATTAATTTCCTTAAAAACATTCTGCTATAAAATATAATCATCTTTGCAGTTTCTTATCATCTGCAAATTTAACAAATATGTCTTCACTTAAGTCTTAATAAATTGGTCAGAAGAGAACCAAGGACTTGAAGTGCTTCTTCATGATCTGTCGAGGAGTCTTCCACCTGCCAGCCATCTTATCTCTCTCTGGGCACCGTGAACTATGCAACACCAATATCCATATGTTCATCTCTTAATTCCATGTTTCCACAGTCCATTTAGCTGAAATGTGCTGTCACTCTGTAAGATTTTACTGATGGAAGAGTATAAAGATTTTGCCTTAAAACTGAGTAAATTCAGTCTGACAAATTATTATATACATATGGCAGCTAATATGATCACTATTATTTTACATTTGCTCAGTTTTTTAACAGTTGATTTTAAAATCAGGTTTACAAGTGTCTGATTCTTTGAGACGCTGTTTTGTTTTGTTGTGTGTAAGAGAAGACACTGGCCCTTGGCTTCAGTAAACTCTCAGCGAGGCCTGTCGGTCTCTGCTGGTCTCTGCGCACTTGAACACCTTTCTTGGCACAGCTCAGGCACCACTCTGAGTTTGTTTTTCTTCATTGATACATTAAGAGCACTTTTCCAGGCAACAGCCATATGTTTTGTTGTATTTGTTAAATTTCAAAAAATAGACCCTTTTCACTGCATCTGGACTCTTACATGTAGGAGAGATAACAGCTCTGTCTTTCCCCTTCCTTCCTCTTCCTCTTTCATCTTCTTTCCCACTTTCACTTTTTTCTCCATTTTCCCTTCCCTTCTCTTTCCATCTTTGTAACTTTGTCAAAGATTGCAGCAAACCTTCTAAGAATTTTAGGTGACTTTGGAGTGGGTTTTAGCATTTCATTTCTGTATTTAATTTAGTTGTATTTTAATGTGAATATTCTGCTGTGGTGATTAAATAGCACACTTGTTGTGATTGTCTTTATAACCTAAGAGTTTTTGTTTCTTCTCTCTGTGATAAAGTAAGAAAATGACTTTGATTCATTTAGTTAAATGGGAAAATGGATCCCCAGACCATAGAAGAATTTTTAAAAATGTACTTAAGTAAATAGTCAGAAAGTATAGTTAATAAAATGGGCCAAATAAACAAAATGTATGTGTGTGCCTGTGTGTGTGTAGAATCAGTTCACAAACATTTTTTTATTTACTGTAGGTTAGTATACTAAATGGAATACATGTTAGTAAGAGTCACTTAGTAGACAAAAATACCTTTTCATGTATCCTTGAATGAATTCTCATATTCAATTCACTTGGACTCTTTATTGTAACCTACTCAAATTATACTCAGCAAATATTCAGGTTTTTAAACTGTGCACAGAATGCTTTCTCATTCTAAGAAGCAAACAGTAAATGTATATTATTCATGAGAACTCAGGCTGCTAATGCATTAACTGTATTTGATCACATGCTTCTTTTTCTTGCCATCTATTCACATTGTTAAAAATTTTTGTCATAAAATCACTTATTATAGTTTCATTTGGAGTAGAAACTTCTCAGCTATGCAAACTTTATTATACTGTTTCACAAATATTAATGTAAAGTACTCCTCTTTACTACAACAACTGTATAGTCCCATTTCCCACTTCATTATGAAATTTACATTGTCTTCTGTTGGAGAAAAAAAAAAAACATTGAAAGCACAGGCCTTTCAGTGTTAGAATTTCAGAGATGCATACCTCAGTTTTTTGCTTAAATGTGGTAAGAGTGTAATAGAAGGCTCAACTACAAAGAGTAAGCAAGGTATTTTATAAATACCTTTTTAAGGGCAAGTGTTGAATCTAGAAGATAGTGGAATGGATCTTTAGTTTGCTCCAAAGCTAAGTCAGTCTAATCCTTTAAACTCAATGAAATTATGTTTTCAAGAGGTCAATTTAAATAAATTCTAGGAGGAGGGCCTAGGATTTAGCTCAGGAATTCTGGTGCCTGCCTTGCAAGTGCAAGGGCCAGGGTTCAATCCATGGTAATCACGTACAACAATGCTGGGTGTGGTGACTCATGCCTACCAGCAGTCAGCACTACATACCAGTGCCAGGCTCTCACCTATAATCCTAGAACTCGGGAGCCAGAGAGAGGAGGATTGCTGAATTCAGGCTGAGTTCAGGACCAGCCTGAACTACAAAACAAGACCCTGTCTCAATAAATAAATAAATAAATAAATAAATAAATAAATAAATAAATATTCTAGGACATTATCCAAACAAAGTTAGCCAGTAACGGGTCTTCACTCTTAAAAATATAATTTAAAAAGAAATACTTGATACCACAAAAAAATCTGAGACGAAGAAAAGAAAGGAAAGAAAATGGCAGATATGTGTTGGTAGATTTAAATCAGTTTAATCTTTAAAATAAACATAAAACGTCAAATTTGTAGTACTAGCATTGAGGAAAACAAAAAGAAGCTTGAGGTAAAATGTCAAATTAGCTAGGTTAGTTACCAAGACTGGATCTGAGTTAAAGAACTGCAAGATCTTTTCCCTATTTTAAAGGAGGTTAAATATACTGGTGAACTTTGAAATTTATTAAGTATGCATGATTAGACTTCAATAGTATCAGTCAACAGAATGGAACTGTTGTATATCAATACCAATCTGAGAGGTTCAAAAAATGAGAAAATAAGATGATTGATCCAATGTATTTCCAGTAAAATTCCAATATAATTCTAAAATGTTAATTAAAAAACAAAGGATCAAGTTTGGAGAATCCTCAAAAAGCTAGGATTGATGGTCCCATTTGACCCGGCCATTGCCCTGCTAGGTATATACACACAAGAATTAAAACACTCATATCACAGTGACATATGTGCACCCATGTTTATAGCAGCCCAATTTGTGATTGCTACATCTTGGAAACAACCCAAATGTCCATCCACTGGAGACTGGATAAAAAAGCTGTGGTTCTTCTACAGAATGGAGTACTACTCTGCCATAAAAAATGAGAAGTTTGAATCATTTCTACTTAAATGGACATACCTTGGGGATATCCTCATAAGTGAAATAAATAGGTCACAGATAGGTACATATCACATCTTTTCTCTGGTATGAAAAAATGAAGATGTAAATGAGTCCTAGCATTGTATGTTATATATTGTGAAATAGAAAATGCTCAATGTAAAATAAGGTGAAAGGGGACAATGTTGAAATTGTAACAAAAAAGTAAGGAAACAAATTTTATGTATATGGGGGGGTGGTAGGGTGGGTAGGGCTATGAGAAAAAATGAGAATTAAGTTGTGTCTTATACTGGTACAAATCCCCATTATGGAGTGTAATCATGATGTGTATATTTAATGTACCAATAAAGATAGAAAAAAAAAAAAAAAAAAAG
>PVIR01028027.1:0-21623 GCA_004026965.1 Petromus typicus
CCCGGGGCCCTGTCCATGGGTTTACTTAGCTGGGATGGACGCTTTTGTTAGGCCTGGCTCTTTCACCTCTATCTTGGTCCGTTCTTTATTTTCGGCCTTCTCTTCCCGCATTCGTCCGGTCCTCAAACCCCTGCCGGGCACTTGGAGACATTCCACAGCAGCATCAGAGAAGATACCCTTCTACAAAGGGGGCCCCACGAGGGGAAGCAGTGAACCCTGCCGGTCAGTTACAGGGGTGTTTAGCTGAGTGGCACACGAGTAATGCTCACCGCCGCAGTTCTGAGTGTGACATGTCAATCACTAATATCCATCCTGTCTTCAAGGACGGCCAGAGGATGAGCAGGAAAACCCTTTGAGCATTGCAAGTGGTTGTGCAAATGTCAAGGTTACAGTGAATCAACAGCAGAAAAGATCCTTTGGGTCTCTTTCCACATGAAGCCGTTTTCAGTGTTTAAACCCTGGGCACTCACCAGTGTAACACCCGTGGCTTTGTCAGCCTGGGGGGTGACTCCCTTGCAATTTTCGGGGTGGCCAATGCTTTCTTTTTCTTCCACAAATATGAGTGTCCCAAGCAAGGATGAAAAAGTGAGAACCAGTGAAACCATAGGTTAAAGTATGATTGTCTTCCACAGTCTAACGTCATTAAGCGAACATCTGTTCAGTAGCCTTTATGGCCTTGTCGGCGGGCCCTGGGATGGGGGGTGTAGGACAAAAAAGTAAAAACTACACACAGGCTGTGTCACCGGACAAACCACAACAGTTGGTGAGCACAGCGACATTCAGTAATGTGCACTATGAAGCAGAAGTGAAACCCGCACAGGGGAAGAGACTCAGGGCGGACGACTGTCTAAGGCTGATACTGGGAAGGACTCGGGGTAGAGCCCGGTTTATCATTTCAGTGGGAAGATTTCCGCCGGAGAGTGCGCAGCTGTCCCGAGGAGAGAGCGAGTTCTATCCATTGCTACAGTGGGCGTGTTTCCCGCCTAGTTACTTTGCGGGATACGCACAGGCCCTGCTGTTACAGAGCGCTGCGGTTTCCACTTGCAGGCTGCACTGTTTTCTGCTCTGCCACCCGAAGGCTTGGCCCATGTCTTTCCAGGCTTGCAGTGGCGTTCTGGCCGCCAGCCTCTTGTTTGGGGCAGAGGAGGGCCACACCTGTGCCCCCTTTAGGATGAGTCCTATGCCACGCCCTTCCGCATGCCACGCCCTTCCGCGTGCCTCATCCGCCTGTCGAGCCTGAGAATGAATGTATTCTGGTGCCCACTGAGAAGCCAGAGGAGGTGTAAGTCAGGACGGGAATCCCCGGTCTCCAGCCAGTCTCCGTCTGCCCAGAGCCAGCTCCTTGGCGGGGAGCAGCTCTGCAGCTGTGTAAAGAGCAAAAGGCAAGTGATTTTTTTTTTTTTCTTTTCACCCTGTAAAATTTCACCTACGTCACTATTGCATGGTCTTCCCGGCCTCGTCGTCATGGAGTCTGCCTAAGCCAGCCATGCTATCAGGACGTGGTCCGACAGTCCTGTCGGTGTGCCCACGGCTGCCGGCCTGATACCCACAGTGAGGCCGTTGGGGTGCAGACAGCGTCACAGGACCCCAGCCTCAGGCAGGGTCACTCTGGAGCCATGGCGGAGTGAGACAGAGCAAGGCTGCCTTGTCTTCATCCTAAGCATGGGTGTTAGATGGTTCCCGGTGCACACCGCACAACGCCAGGCAGCTTCTCCCAGAGTGAGAGCGGCCCTTCACTCTGTGCCCGCCTTGGCGCCATCTGCTTTCCTGACTGACCGGCTGTTCTGTTTTGTGTTTTTGAGACAGGGTCTCACTATGTAGTCCAGGCTGTCCCTGAACTCTCTGTGATCCCCCTGCCTCAGCCTCTAGAGGGCTGGGATGGTAAGTGATTGCCACCACACATTTAGGTACCTAGTCTCAGGGTTACATCACTTTCTGACTAAAGTATCAAAAGCAAACTCCGCTTGCTGGGAGCCTGCGGGCGATAACCCATCCAGAGCCCAGATCGCTGCCAGCTGTAGCGCCTTCTTCCTGGAGGCCTATGTGGCAGGCCGTCCTGAAGCGCATGCGCACTCTTCCAGGTGCCCCTAAATGCGCCCAGCTTGCTCCGCTCTGCAGGGAGACACTGTCTCTATGGTGGAAGGAGTAGGGTCATTCCGTAAATGCAGACAATCTGGCTTCATTTAGAGCTGCCTTCGTGGGCACCTGGGGCAGTTTCTCACCCTCCCAAAGCGCCGAATCCCCAGCTGTAGACGGAGAGTGTGACTCGACAGGTTTGTGAAGACATAACACACGTTAAAGTGCTTTTTAAAATACCAACTCTACCCATTTTAGGCATTGAATTTTTATCACAACAGAATAACGGCAAATTCTGTTTTCCCAGGGTGTGATTTGGACCTTCAGTGAGTGGCTCCCTGCATGGGGTGGTGTCTGCCGTCTGATCGTGTTGGCTTCTCGGCCTCCACTGGGGCTCACACTTGGACAGCAGTGTGGACTGATGGCCTGAGCCTGTGGAGGGCGCCGGGCACAGTTTCAGTGAAGGCCCTGGAGGAAAGTTGCTCTTCGAACAAGCCATACTTTCATGTGAATAGAGAAAATAAGATAAAAGTGACGAGATGACTTGTTTCGTGTCATCTCAATGATTAGAGATAACTCAGTGTGGGGGCACACACTGGTGACCCCAGCATTTGGGAAGGCGAGGCAGGAGGGTCACCACACATCTGAGGCCAGCCTGAGCTACATGGTGAGACACTGTCTCAGTCTTTTTCTCATAACCTGCATAAAAGCTTCCCTGGGCGTCAGAGATCTAAAGGGAAACTCTGGAACTGATAGACTTCAGCACCAGATCATCCCAGGGTCTCCAAGTTTGGGAAGGGATGGAAAGGGACTCTTGAGGCAGGAGAGTAAGGACCCAGCTCCGCCCTTGGCCCCTGTCCCCTTCTTACTGCAAACTCGATCCAGGTCCCACCATGCTACATCCCCAGATCTTTTGAGACAGTATCAAGGTGGCTTTGAACTTGTAATCCTCCTGCCTAAGCCTCCAAAGTGGCTGGAATTACAGGAAGGTGCACATATGGTGCTGTGCCTTATGTCTTCCATGTGACCCTGGCCACACCCCTGACCTTTAGCTTTCTCCTACAGAAAATGACACCAGGGATCCTTGTTTTATTGGAGCGCAGCTTTGGAGCTGGGTCCTTTGTGCCCCTGCCCTTCATTCCCTCTTTCCTGAGTGGGTTGGAGTCCTCGAGAGGGGCACACGGCCACACCCAGGTCCTGAGGTGCAGACACGAGCTTGGGTCACACCCTGCCCCACAGGAAGCTGAGAAGGTGCCCTGGGCCCTTGCCTTTGTATTACAGGTGATGGATTTTATCAGCTGGACAGCTGATTCTACTAATTAGGGTTAGACTTGATTGGGACTAAAATTGAAGGCTTGGCTTGCGCCACGGAGCTCACTCGCTAAATTACGTGGCTCCAGACTTATCAGCCAGGACATCTCGTGTTTCAGTGCGGGAACCAGTCACCACAGTAGGTAGCTCAGAGGAGTCTAAGCAGAAAGAGAAAAAGTAAGTGCTCACTGAGTACAGATGTAGCTCTTTTCAAATTAAGGTCACAGGTGCCTAGGGAAGGTGTGATTCTCTCAGGCAGAACAGGAGCTGCTGCGCCCCGTCTTCAGCTTCTACCGCCATCCTTACACTTTGTTATTCACTCACAATAATGCCATTTCCGTATTATAGAATGCCTCTGGCAGTGATGGCAAACCTGTGGCACACATGTTGCCGGAGGCTGTTTGTATCCTTAAAAGCTCTGACAGGTTCGCCATCACCGTGCTATAGCGTCACAGAGTTCAGAATGCATTGTATACCTCAGTCTTCCATTGTCGACATCATAAGACCAATCCAGCCCCAAGGAGTGCTAAGCACTGTTCTAGATGGACAGAGACAGAGCCAGAGAGAGATAGAGACAGACACATCCAGACAGGGAGGAAGGGAGAGAGAGATAGAGACAGAGATGGACACGGAGACACAGAGACGGAGACAGAGACAGACCGATTTCCCTGTTCACAGGCATGCAGGGTCCTGTCAGAGAATATATCTAACTCACATCACAGTATGCGGAATCCAGCAATAGATGTAGGTCACAGGCCTGCCACGTTCTCTTTGTGGTTTTGCGACCCAGCTTGTGACACTCTTTACCCGGATGAGGAAACAGGAGAGAGCGGCCTCCCCGACTGCTGTGGGGTCTGGCCTCTGCCACCCCAGCCCCTCATGCCTCGCCCTCATTCTTGCATAGCAGGTCTCCTAGGAAGATATTGGACAACTTGTGATTACACAGAATTACAGTTTAGGTCGCCTGTCTCCTTAAGATGCTTAGAAAAGCTCCTTAGCTGCTTGGGCAAGTCCGTAAGTCTTTCCAATCTCAGTGCATGCTTGTTTCGGGTAGCTTCACAGTCCACTGTTTCTGACGTTGCCCCCAACATCTGATCCTCATTGTGCCTGGAACTTTATTGGAGCTTTGGTCAAATCCCAAAGTCATTACCTCATGTGTAGACTTTCTCTTGCTGGGCGGTGGTCAGCCCCACTTTCTACCGGGATTTTCTGCAGGTTTGGTATTTTCAAAGTAAGTTTGAGGTAAGGGGAGGTTGGTTACTTCAAGCACACGTCTGTGATGAGGGGATAGAATAGGAGAAATTAATACATCAGAAACATAACTGGTCCTCTCTTGATGTTGTCAATATTTCTGTGGAAGGCACCATTAGGTTTCTGTAAGACTCATCTCCCAGCCCCACTAATGGTGCTTGGAGGCTGGAAACCAAGGGGTAGAAGCAAGCACTCCTGCTCTCTCCCGTTTTTTATGTCTGCCAGACCTTAGAGAAATTGGAACTCTGCCCGTAACAAAGCTGCCCCGAGCACATAGGAAAGCGGTTGTTAGGAACTTGATTCCTCCCAGAACCAAGAGATCTTCACAATCATACCTCAGTCTTCAGCCCTGGCTTTGCCTCCTTCCTAAGGGCCTTTACCTCACTTCACGTGAGGTATGGATGTGATCCAGGGAGGGAGGCTGCCAGGGTGTGCCACCCACACTGGGCGAGGGCACATTTCTGGGAAATGACATCTCTGAGGGAGGAGATAAGTAACTGTGGTGACCACGAGTTGCTGTGTCGTGAGTGGAGTTGATCCGTTTCAGAGTGCTCCACTGTTGATGTACATTCTACTTTTCCAATCTACGTGTTCCTTCCTGGGCTGTGGAGACATCAACGTAAGCGGTTAACTAATCCTGCTGCTTCCCAGGCTGGTGGTGCTCATGATTATTGTTTGGATAGCCTCTCAGGCTGATCTATGAGTGCTTCCTTAGAGGTGTCAGAATCCTTCCCAGGCATCCCTAAACTGAGGAAGGGTGGTGTGAGAATTGCTTTCTAGTGGAAACCCAGAAGACTTGCAGCAGGAAGGCAGGCCCACCTTCCAGGCCCCGCACCAGCTCATAGTCCTCAGCCCGCCTTCCACTTCCTCTTACATCATGCAGCCCACTTCCAGGTTTCAGAGGGTGACAGTGTCCGGGGGCAGGGCCACTTCCTCTTGTGACTAAGTCGGGGCCAGACCAGGGAAGTCAGGGTGAGGCTGGAGCCTGAAGACACTGATGAGAAATGTGAAGAGGTTCAGAGCCCATGGTCCCGTCTTTGTGAGCAAAAGCTGTGTGTGGCCTGAGTGTGTCCAGGGCAGGCAGAGCCACAGGAACAGGAAAACACCGTTCACCTGTGGCCTTGGTCCAGAGACTAGTCTTGCAAATTTTCTTGAAGAAACTTAAGAAGCCCTAAAGCCAGGGCACTTAACACTTTACCAGATGGTAAATTACAAAGTAGGTAACCGGACTGAAGACTTCAGCTTCTCTGTGGAGACGACAAAGTATATCTTACAAAGATCTTGCATTACATTAAAGATTTAGGGATTCTAGTCAGGATATTTAAAACCTCTTGCCCAGTGGAAGGGAGATGGTATCATATACCTCACACCAAATTTCTTGTAGCTGAGCCTTGAGATTGTTTTTAAATGTTGCTTTAAAAATAATTATGAGAGGAAATTTAATCAATTAAAAGGAAAGTGGGATTAGGTTGGTCTTACTGAAATGTCAGGATAGGATTCCCTGTCCTCGAAGATGAATGATTTGTGTGAACTCGGTCTCGGCTTACCTGACAGCCAGGGGTAGTATTGCACAATTCAGTGTGAATTATATCTCGTTTCCTTCCCTAGCAGTTCAGTTCATTCAGTGTGTTTATATGGTGAGGAAACTGAATTTTAGGTCAACAAAACCCATTTTTCAGATGGAACTGTAAGTGTAGATTAAAATAACTAATTCATGAACTTTTATGTCTCACATAAATATCTCCTGGGCCTTGCGTAGTACGATGCATAGGTTGTATGGAGTGGGTTAAATGATTGAATGACTGACTATCGAACATCGGATGTGGTTCAGGAAAAAGACCACAAGAGCACAGTTGTTATTAAAAGAATGCTATCTGTAAAATTGCTATGACGGCTGATTCCTGTCTGTTTATGAATCCTGAGGAATTTTGGAATATATGACCAATAATTTCTGTCTTGTTCTAGGAGATGGGAAAAGAAAATGTGAAACTTTAAGCTTTTCATTCAAAGTATAAAACCTTCATTTTTCCAGGGAGAGATTTCAGTAGCCGTTGAAATCACCAGCGTACTTGTACCGTTTCCCAGCTGGGCCTCCAACCAGCAGCCTGTGGCTTAGTATTGACCATGGGGGACGACATGGGAGGTGTTGTGACACCTGTGATCATTTTTTCTCCAGACTGGGTGGGCATCTTTCTGAGCTCTCAGCCGCTGGGGCTTTGTAAGAGCTTCCCCTACAAAGTCCTCTGAGGTAATATTTCCATGCAATAATTCTCAGCTTTATGATCAGCCCAGTGGTAGCAGATTCCCAGTGACAACAAGAATGACTAGCAAGAGAGGACCTTCCTGCAGTGGCCTTCAAACAGGTGCTGGCATCCCCTTTAAACCCACCCATGAGCCTTCCGCTATCTCATTATGGTGGTTCTTTATTGCCTCAAATTCTCTCCACCCAGCTTTAAACAATCTGGTCCCAAAGAAGTTTGTCCCCTTAGCCCTTGTAAGCATCAGTGCAGCTAATGACAGCAAGGACAGGCTGAGCAGCTTTGCATGTGGGCGGGGCTTACTTCGCAGCATCCGCCTTTCCATGGCCTCCTTTCCACAGCCTGCCTGGGAGACACCTTGACTCATGGTGGTTTTCAGTTCAGCTTCCAGAATGTCTGATTTCGTGCCCTGTGGAGGTGGGAGCAGCGTCATAGGTTAGGAGCGCAGCGTGTTGGCATCCTAACCTGCCAGACCCAGCAGGCTGTGACAAAAGAAAGCACCTGGCACGTCACTGAGAAAGCCCAGAGAGATGCTCTGTGGCCCTTCTCTGTCTGAAAAACTCATCTCTCTTGGGGTAATGAATTCTCCTAGAATGCCAAATAACTGGATTTTAAATTTAAATTTTATTAAAGGCAGTTGTCAGAGTTTGAGAAACAGGATATTTACATAGTCTCAAAGTATCTCCCCGCAAATCACTTGGCAGCTGCAACAGGCAAAATAGAAATTATGCAGTGAAGGAATTGGCCAAGACTTAACCAAGTGATAAAAATGAATATCACCAACAAACATCGTGTACGTCTTTGGATGCAGTACACCGAGAAGGAGACAAAACGAGTTGCCTACAGTTCCAGCCAAAAGTGCAAAAAGCTGATTCTGATTATGAAGAAACATCAGACAAACCCAAATTGAAGGAAATTGTATAAAATAACTGGCCCAAATTCTTTAAAATGTCAGCATCACAAAAGACAAAGGAAAGCCAAGGGACTGTTGTAAATTAAGAGACAGCTAACAACTCAGTGAAATATATACATTATCCTGAATTGGAAAAAACTATCCTAAAGACATTATTAGGATAATTGAGTTTCGGATATTGACTTGGAAAACAGGTATCTCTTTGATGTTAAATATCCTGATGTTCACCTTATGGTGATTGAGAAAGTTTCCTTAGGAGATGTACACTCAACACAAGGGCATCATGAAAACCTATTTTTAACTTTTAGTGGGGAGAAAGCCCCAAGTAAAAATATATGTACAAAAAATAGACAGAAAACAAGTGTGACAGAACATTACAAACTAATAAAGAGTACACGTGCCTCCTTCCCACACATATGTAATCATTATGGCCTGCAAATATATACTAAGAAAACTGAAAACTTCTTAGCCAGGCATGGTATCACACATCTGTAATCTGGGTATTTAAGGAGGCTGAAGCAGGAGGATCTCAAGTTTGAGCCCAGCCTAGGCATCTTAGACTGCCAAAGTAAAAATTTTGGAAGGTCAGGATTTTCATTTCTTTGGATATGTTAAGGTCTTTATGGTTGCTATGAGCGTAGTCTATTTTGTAAACAAATTTCCAGAAGGGGAATATCTATGAAGGTAATGGCCAGTGTATGCCTGGGTGTATGTATGTGGGAGATTGGGACATGAGAACTGGTGAATAGTGTTTTTTGCTTTGGAAAAACAAAAATGATCTAAGTTTGATTGTCGTCCTGGCCGTGCAAATCCATCAATATGCAAAAAATCCACCAAAACATACACTTGTAAGTTTGTAAATTGTATAGCTTGCAATTTTAGTTCAATACAGCTGTTACTTAATAAAAAGGCTGGGAATATAGTTCAAGATGAAGGCCTTGAGTTCAACTGGAAAAAACATTTTGCATATTTTTGTAACTTTTTGAGGTACTGGGAATCGTCAAGTCTAGCCATCCTCTACCATTGAGCTACATCCTCAGCCCTTTAAAATGTTTTTTGCCTGAGGGCAGCATCTTGCTGGCCTTCCCCTTGTGACCACCCTGCTGTTGGGGATGAGGTTGGGGCCAGTAGTGTTTTTCAGGCTATTTGTCCCAACTAGTGACCTGGTCAAGACAATTAGAGCTTGTGAAAGATTACTATTGACTCCAGGGCAGAAATAAGCAAATGAAAAATGCTGAGGGAGGAGGGGGTGCTTGGCAGGGGAAAGAGAAGCCTAGTCCTCTGCCGCCCTTTGGCTCCTCTGCTCGCTGATCCAGGTGGCCCCGCGTAGCTCGAGCTAGAAGGTTGATCGGGCGCCAGCTTCAGTGAGTTCTCTCATATTAGAAGGTTGGTACCAGCTGCAGCCCGGGCTTGAGCCTGCGTCAGGCACGGGTGCTGTGCCCTTGGTGAGTAAGCCTCCGAGCGGGTTAGTCATGCCCAGCCTCTCCGGCCCTGTGGCCAGGCCCTCACCTCCCACTGCCTCCCGAGCAGTCGGGGTTACAAATGCGTGCACCCTGCCTTGCTATTTTTTGTCATTTTTATATAACTCAAACTATTTTAATATAGAAGGTTAAAAACCTTTATACCTTTGTGATCATGGGCTTCGGCAAAACCCAGCTGTCCCCTCTGCCCTGGGATGGGGCAGCAGTCAAAACAAAAGGACTTGAAAGAGGTGTCTATGCCTTCTGCTCCTCGCTCCTAAGCTGAGTGAGCCCCAGCCGTGAGCTGTCCTGCCTCAGCCTGCTGTCCTGCTCACAGCAGCCCTGTTCCCTCCCGCCTCGTGGAGCCCAGGACTCTAGCCACAGCGGTGGAATCGCAGATGGAGCTAAGTAGGAAAACATCTGTTTGGGGATGTCATGCTGCTCCCTGTGTGATGAGCGAACAGAAGAGAATGTACCCCATTGACAGGGTGGCCCGGAACCCTTCTCAATATCCTCCCAATGCCCAGTGCACAGAAAACAGGAAATCTCAGTTAAAATGGGAAATTGCTGTGGGCTGAATGACTGTAATTCCTCCTCCTACTTAGAAGTTGGCACCGGCCCTTCATCCACAGCGTGATGTCGCTTGCTTTTCTATGCCTTGATCATTTTGCCCTTTCTTGAGGGTGGTGTCTCACCACGCCGAGAAGCTTTTCCCCAGAATTGCTACCTTGAAAGTAAGCTTGGAGATTGTGTTCTCAAAGGGCTGTTTGTTTTATTCCTCGTCGTCTCTGGGTTAAAAGTAGCCTGGCTGCGCTGCGAGCTCTGGTTTCCTCCTCCTGCCCCCTCTTGATTTCTAAGTAGGCGAGTTGGAGCACACACTGGCTCAGGGCGCTCTAATGATAGCCCGGCGGCTGCGCATGGCCGTCATCAAGGCAGCCGAGTAAACATCCTTCCCTGCACGTGAGGATCCTGAGCGGAGCCGCCTGGGTCCTCTCCTGCCTCCACCTCAAGTGTGAGGGGGATTGTTTCTAGCCTTTTGCAGCTGTGAGAAGGAGCTAATCAGGCCACTGTCTGGCTCCTGTTGCGTAGTCGTGGTGGGGCTCTCAGCGAGACACACAAATGCAGAGTGGTGTTCTGACCTCTTTCCCCTGCAGGCAGGATCTGTCTGCAGCCCTTGGGCCGCCCCTTTGGAAGGAGGCCGGTTTTTCTGTGTGACCTGGGCTGCACCCGGTGATGGAGATTCCATCTCGGTTGCCTGTTTCCTGTCTCTGGTGCCAAGCACTTAGCTCTGCCTTCCTGGCCTCTCCTTCCCAGGCTTGATTTTTCCTCTTTAACCTGAGTTAGAGTGTTTCCCACACAGATCCCGGTTTGTAGCCTGCGTGGTCTCTTTGGGGAGCAGAAGTCAGCGCTGATACCAGTGACAGGATTACGTTTCTCGGCCGTGCCCTCCTCCTTTTCCTCTCAAGAATGTCTGTGTTCCCCCTTTTTCCTTTATTACAGCCCAAAAATGCAAACCTGATCTCCCTGGAGCCTCGTAGGATGACTTAACCCTTAGTGATTTTTTTTTTTCCGTCATTAATTCGGTGGACATTGACAGAGCTGCTTAGGTGCCCGACTCACTATCGGAGCAAGGGGAGGGGAGGGCAGAGAAGAGGCAGTCCTCAGCCACGGTAACTCACAGTGGAGAAAGGGAGAAATGAGGGGATCAGTAGCCAGCATGGCGTGGAGAGCCCAAGCAAGATCACCTGTCATTTCTTGTGACTCATGGGCTTTAAAGATTGAAACATATAGGGCATCCTGGGCCAGGAGGTAGAGCTGGAGTGTTCCCTTTGAAGTCTTAGGTGGTCTAGCGGCCAGGGCGGGGGTTGGGCTGCATTGGCTGGGGGTGAGGAGAAACCCTAAGCAGCCAAGGCCCCTACTATAGACGATAAGGAGGACTGCGCACAGGAAACCAAGGAATCCTTTGCTGCCCTCATTCCCGAGATGGACCCTGGACATGGCTTAGCGTTCCCAAGACATTTGGTGGTGTAGGCATGAGTGGACCGAGCACCGATACTTCACACTGTTCAGACTGCCAGGTTTAGTTGGCAAGTGTTGGGAGGAGGATATTTGGATAAGAGGGAGCTGTGTCGTCCACATCTCTTTGGCTCCCATGTTTGGAGAAGGAATCGTGAGATCCCAGAGAGAAGACCGATAAGAAACTTTATATGGACCACTCAGTGGAGTGTGGAGTACTCAGTGGAGTACGGACCACAGAACAGTGGAGCTCAGGCATTGAAGGAACTGGCCAATCAAAATAAATCGTAGTTAAGAGGTGCTATCCACTGGGATCTGGGCATCGGTCCTGGAGACATAGGGAAGGTGTTGGTGGCTTCTGATAAGTCAGAGTTCTATTTCCTTTGTTCTGAAATCACTGTGATATGGTTCAAAACAACATCAAGTATACGTTAGGGGGATAATACTTTAGGTTTGTCTGAATTTTGTCAGCTTCGTATGTATTAATTTCACAAGCTTCGAATTTTAATGTCAACAAGTAGGGTCTGCTCGGGCTTTTCTTTTGGTAGTGATGGGGATCCCACTGTCTGCCTTCAACTTCACCTCTGCCTCGCATGTCCCTTTATCACCTGCTGACTTTCAGGCTTATGATCATTTATGATATGGCAGGCACAGAATGTGGAGAGCAGAAGGCCTCAGATATTTGCCACCATGCTGATTTTAATCAATCTTTGGCAAGATTGTGGGGGTCAGAGAGGTTTTTCTCTCTTTGGTCAACATGATTGACTAAGCGACTGTGATAGTGTTGACTTTGTTCCGCTCAGGATCTTTTTTTTTTTTAGGTTTTTTGAGACAGGGTCTCGCTTTTGTGGTTCAGGCTGGCCCTCAGCTCAGCCTCAAACTCACGTCACAATCCTCCCGCTTCTGCCTCCCGAGTGCTGGGATTACAGGCGTGAGCCACCACGCCCAGCACTGTGGTATGTGGTACTGGTTGCTGCTGGGTGTGAGTCTCCACACCCAGTATTGTTATGTGGTTACCGGGGAATCGAACCCAGGTCCTTGCGCTTGTAAAGCAGGCGCCGGAACCACTGAGCTAACTCCCCGGCCGCCCCACTCAGGATCTTGATGGGCATTTGACTTGTGGTCTCTCCTTTGTGTTTACAGAGTTTCCGGGGCAGTGGGTTCACGGGGCGGAGGCAACAGTTGTCTGCGACTCTCACCTGCTCAGCCTTGGATACCAGGCTCCCGCCCCTCCCGGTTTTCTCCGACTTTGTCCCTTTCAGGCTGTTAGTATTCATGGCTGTGCTGGGAGGTTACTTCTCCAGAGATGCCTCCTTTGACCTCACCAGAGGCACTTAGCAACATCAAGAAGAACATTTGTTTCCCTGTTTTCTCCCTCGCCAATGAGACTAAGATCAGTAGAAGCAGTGTGGTCTCAGCCCTTGCCATTGTGGCTTTCACCTGGGCCTGGCACACAGCTTGACTCCTAGGAGGAGAGATTGGCATGAGTACGTGGTGAGCTACTTCCCATTCTCGGTTTTCTTACCTCGCAGTCCCTCCCTGCTCACCCATGCCCAATGCAGCAACCTCTGAAGTGACAGAGAACCCCAGCCTCCGTTCCTGGCCTCTCCTTGCCCCTAAGCTGCAGAATCTTCAGATCCAAACACCCAGTGCCATGTTGAAAAACTGGATGAAGAAAGGAACGAAGTCAGGACCAGGAATGTGAGTTCCCTGGGGTGGGTTGAGTTAACTTGGCCTTGCTCTGGAGAGCAGTGCAGATGCCCCCCTGAAAGTCAGTGGGAGTCACTGAGTTGTAGAACGTTTGTGGCCCAGTGAGCCCTTGCTGGAGTGAAGCGGGGCACTCACACCAGCCCGGCGCTCCTCCTGTCTGCCGAATGCCAGGAGTGGCCGTCTGCCCTTGTGTTCCAGGTGGAACAGGAGGGGTGCTTTGCCAACTCCTGTGCTGTTTTTCCCGCCTTAGTGTGGAGTTATCCCCTGTGTCATTTAGACTTCACTCCTAGCCATGAAGCTGAGGGAAAAGGAGGAAAGCAACTTTCCCAAACCAGCAAGCCAGATGAGCTCTGCTCCATGATGTTCCCACTCCCAGTCCTCTGGGACAGGATCCCCCCCCACACACAGGTTCTGAGCCCCAGGCACTCGCCCCTTCTTTGACTGTGCCAGTGAATGATTTAGGTAGCAGATAGAGGGGTTACATTCAGATAAGAAAAGACCCCAGAAATGGGCAGCCCCACACTCATTTTACAGTCTGGCTTGTAGCTGGAATAATGTCACAATTCATTTGCGATTTTCATCACACTGGTCAGGAAATTCATAGTGAAGGTTACTACAGCAACCTTTGGGAAAGCAGAGGCCGGACAATGGGGCCTTTCAGAGACCAGCCTGGGCTGTGATTCAGTCTATTCAAAGCACAATGGGACCAAAACAGAATAGAAAGGAACTACATTGTTTTCAGTCTCCTGCACTGTTCCTGTGCCATACATTAGTTTGTTTCTCTCGTGGTGCATGTTTAACTTTGCAGCTCACCTGGGTTTCGTGGACACCTGAACAATAATAATAGTTCAGTAGGGGTGTGTCAACTCAGCCAGAGGTGCCACAGAGACCCCGAAGCAGCGTTGAGGGTTTCAGAGTGTAGTTCAGGGCTAAGAAAGTACTTAGTATGCTTGGGTCTCTGGCTTCATCTTCCCCCAAGTGGTATAGATTTGATTGGGAAGCTTCCTCTGGCTGTGTTTAAAAATATTCAAATTCTTCTTCAAAAACTTGTCTTGGGCTCCTATAGAACTACCAGAAATTGCTTTAAAAGGAAAAAAAAACTGACCAAAAAAGTATACTTACCCCTTCCCTTTATTCACACCCATGCAAAACAAACTCGCCAATGTTGTACAATTTACTCGCCAATAGCAACTGCTTAGTTCACTTACCTTCTTAATCTAGAGGAAGCTAGGAAGGTTTTAAAAGCTGAATTTAGCTACTTAGCATGTGGACTGTAGTTACACCAAGCCAGAGGCTGTGGTTTCCGTAGAACAGAGGTTGGAACGAAACTTTTATTTTCTTTTTCTCTAGAGCATTGGTGGTATTTTATTTACTCATACTGATTGCCCTATGATCAAACAACTTTTCTTTGTATATTTAGATTTCTAGTTTTATTTCCTCCTTTTCTTTAATGTTTGTCTCATGTTGAAATCATTTGCCTTTTATCTTTCTCAGCATCTCCAGCTATTTCTCTTTATTAATCTTTTGTTATCGTTCTTGCTGCCCTGAATTTTTAAATAATAAAATAAAGTGTTTTGGTTTTTTTCTCCTCCTAAGTGAAAAGCTAGCAGTTACTTTGGTGTCTTTAAACACAGCCAATCTCCATCAAACAATGACTCCTTTTCCTTTTGATTCCAACAAACCCTCACTAACAGGTCGTCACTGCCAGGTACTTCTGGGTGTTGGCTGTTTGATTAGTAAGTCATCCTATGCTTTTGGCCCAGCTCCCAGGAAAGGAGAGGGTCACAGACCCAAGAGAATATTGAGATGACTGGTGCTACTTTCCTTCATCTTTTAAGAAAGAGATATTTGAACACCTTGGAGCAGTGTATAGAGAAATCCTTTCAGCGGATTGTAAGCAGAAACCATGTAAATGTTCTTGCAAGTAAGTGCGCGATCGCGCCAGTAGTTTTTAAGCACAGCCTTCTGTGTGAGATAATGATGCTGACATTTTCTGCTCACGGTGAGCACCGCCCAAAGTGAGCATGCTGCCTACATAACATGTGGAGCAGCTCCGGATTCCTCACATTACGTTGTTTGGGTTATTTCTGCATTGGGATAATTTGTGTGTTCCTCCCAGGCCCTTAACTGCTCCTGTCCATAAACTGGTCTCCCTTAGACCAGTTTACTACCAGCTCTTGACCTTGCAGGACTGAAAACAGGACCCTATTTGACTCTGGAAGATGAGGCAAAAATTCCTTCAGTGGATTCCTAGCTGGAATATTTTGGCAATTAATTTCTATTATGCTTACTATGTCTGAGAACTTCTATGAGGTTATTTTTAAAAACGTATTGCAGTTCCCACATGTTACTAATGGGTATCTTTGCCACAAAGGAAAATCAAAATCCATTCCCCAAAATGTTTTGAATGAGAAACCAGATTTTAGCAAAGGCCCGGGGAGCCTGGCTTTGAAACTGGCTTCAAGAAGTGCTTTGAAGGAGTTAAGGCAGAGGTTCAGGTTCACAGGTAGCTGGCTGCAAAGCTCTGGCCCCAACTTTTCTAATTCTTCTGACTGTGCCCAGTTGGTGTGCCCATTGTGCTTGTGGTCACTTGTTTCAGTATGCCAGCAGTGCCCTGATATTTATAGTGTGGCAAGTTCTGTGACGTAGTTGGCTTAGCGTTCTCCTTGCTGAGACAAGATACCCAACACCCAGTGCTAAAGGAAGAAAATTTTATTTGCCTTAGAATGTAGAGGTCTTAGCTCATCGTTGGCTGGTGCCAAGGTGGGGTAGCATGGCAGAGGGGCATCACAGAAGAGGAGCAGCAGCAGCATCAAGCAACATGGTCACAGCTTTTTCTGTCCTTTGTGTCTTTCCAAGCTTCCCGCCTGAGGGTGAGTGGTTCCCACACCTTTAATTGTAGGTGGCATCCACCGGGAATCCACTCCTGGATCCAGGCGCCTCGGCCAGCCCTACATGAGGCTTTGTGGGACATCCAGACTCGAGCCGTAGCTTCAGTCAAGGTCACCTTTCCTCTCCTTTGCCTTTCAGGGCCTGAAAAGTGTCCTCAACTCCGACATGTGAAACCTCTATTAGAGACTGCTTCTGTTAAGTTATTTTCCTGGAGTGGGGGATCCATTTCTTTGGTTTTCCACCCATAATCCCCATGGAAAAACACCAAGCCAGTAGTTGAGGATGTCCTCTTTTTCTGTCTCCTCTAGTGTTAAATTTGGATCATAGCACTGCCCGTTTCCTATAACTCTGTTAAAGCCAAATAAACCAACATAAACTGAATTCCCAAGCAATATGCTGCAGACCTCTTAATAATGTAAGTAACCATTTTGGTATTCTTGTATTGTGGGGGAAACAATGAGAAATAAGTAACAATCACCAAAACTTTTCTTGCATGGTAATTTCTATGGATTTGAGTGTTTCAGGGCTGTGACCCCATGCATGCCCTGGAACCCTAGCAAATGTGGTCGGTTGGCTTTGTATTTTATTTTCAATTTTCATGTTCAAGTGGGATGAAACTTCATTAGCCAGAGCTCTGTGGTGAGATGATAGCTTTCTGATATCTGCGGGACTTCCTCTGCCCTCCTGCCTTCTCTGTCTTGTTTTTGAGGCCATACTCATAAACAGAAGCTTGTTTCTTGCTGGGAGCAAGAAGTTCTAGGGAAGTGGTCTACAAAGTGGGTTCCACACACCTTCAGGTGCAAGATAACCCACCCAAAAGAGCATGTTAAAATTGAATTTATACTTACTTTACATTAAAAATAAGAAATTGAACTCTCCCAGTATATACTATGTAGATGGTCCCTGCTATCCTTATTCAATCAGCTTGTCAGAGGGTCAAGAGTCACGAATGCCAATATTTGTTATTTGAGAAATTAAAAATATTTAAATGCCTAGATGCAACTAATTAAAGTGCACCCCCACAACAGTACCGAGTTCTTCATAGAACCCAGGAGGTGATTAAAAAAAGAACCCTGTGCTTGTGTTTTCCTCTGGGAGGAGAGCGCGGAGCCACACAGGGATGGCTGGAACTGGAGATCTGAGTTCTCGTCCAAGACGGCAGGTGGTATCACCTCTGATTTTCGAGGCCTCCTTGGAGAGCGAGCACTTCGGCCAGGTTGATGAGCAGGCAGGGTCGGTCCATCTAGGCGCAGTCAGAATTGTCAGATTCTGAATGTGAATAATTGTGCTGCTTCCTGACCTCTCTTTTATCGTCTGCGTACACACATCTGTATCCTCCCACAAGGCATCATTCTGCTCCTCGACAGCCTTCTAGGCTGAACCGCGGCAGATCACGGCTCTCGGAGGGCCCAGTGTGCAGGTGGAGTACGCTGGGCCGCACCTGCACACCGCGAGACTTTAAAAGTTCTGTACATTTGGACTGAGCCCCGTCTCCGCTGTCTCCTTGTCGGCCAGATGAGATGAGTTAGTTTCCAGAAGCATCGCCTGGCCGCTCAGAGCACTGTTCCTCCCAGCTTCCCCAGAACTCAGCCACAGCTCCACTTTGCCCTCCCTGTGGGCCAGTGTAACTTGAATTTGAACTTGCATGCATCTGCTCACTCACTGCCCTCAAAGGCCCCGGGTAGCTGCTACTGTTACCATATCCTCATTTATCAGAAAAAGAAACCAAGGCGGAAAATAGAGACACAACTTGGCAGAGGCTGCGATGGAAGTTGTTGCTGTGCTTTTACTAAGTGTCCTCGAGGCTCTGAGTTCTCTTTTTAGATGTTGGAGTGCTAAGAGCTCCCCTCAGGTAGAATCCCTTCTCCTCCAAGGAAGGGTACCCTCAACCCTCTGCCTCATTGCTTTTTCCCTGCCTTTCCAAATTCAGTTTTTGAAGTCTTTACTGGCTTTGGGGGAATCAACAGCCAGGATTGAGGCAGGTCACAGGACAGGGGAGAGCATTTGTTGGCCTCCCCAGAAGATAAGCAATGGTGCTATAGAAGTTCACAGTGGCAAATAACCACTGATCAGGGCAAATAACCTCTGCCAGACTGGGGCGTTTCTGGATTCTGTTTGATAGAGCCTTGCTCAGGGATGGGGATGCCCCTCGCCCCGAGTTTGGCTTTTATCCTGGATTCTGTATCCTCAGAGCTCAAGGCCTCGGAAGTAATGGCTGCCCAAACCCTGAGACACTGCTGACCTGTCTGATTATTCCCCACCGAGAATGTCCAAGGTCTTCTCTGTATCACCTCCACTTAAAGTTCTGCCCTTTGTACTCACAAGTGTTTCCAAACTGACTTTCATAAAAACATCGGGAATAAAACCTGTCAGCCTTTGAGAGCTTTTTAAAAGTTGAATGTTCAGATACGCCCCCAAACAGTTCAATTTTCAGAAAAATGAAATATACAAAAACCCATAAAACGAGAGTAGTTATCCGGTGTCTCATACCTCTCCTGTTCATATGACTTATACATAATGCATATTTTGCAGTCAATGTAGAGGAGATGCTAGTGAGTCCTAAGAGATTTTATTTTAATCATGCTGGTACCTGCTCTATTGTAGTCTGCTGATAACTGCTTATTTTTCTTTCTCTCAGAATAGCATTGAAATTAGGATTGCTTCCTTCTGTGGTACAGTCATAATTTATCCAACAAGAAACTGGTCAATTACCTTCCTTGGTTTTATTTCTGTTGCAATCAATACCATGAACTGGAGGCCCTGGGGCTGCTATTTCTAGCTGGTCTGTCTACCTGCTTTGACTTTGTAATTCACTTAAAGGAATATACCAAGTAGCTCCCATCCCTGTAGACGCTACTTTTCAAATCAAAATTAAGACCCGTAGTCTGATAAGATTTTTGTTAATGAGGTGGGTTTGAGGCAGGAGGATTGCTGCAAATTCAAAGGTAGCCTGAGCTACAAAATGAATTCAAGGCCAGCTTGAATATAGAGTAAGACCCTGTCTGAAAACACCAAAAAAAAGAAATTTTTGGGGGGGTGTTAATGAATCTGTTGTTAGTGACAGTCCTGTCATAGGAGGTACAAAGTGTAAGTCACATTTTGTTATCCATTTAATAAATTACCTTAGTTGTAAAGAATAAAATTTTGTGACTCTGGCCTTGCCCGAGGCATGTGAGAGGCAGAGGTTATTCTCAAGTCTGTGGACTCTAATCCGATCACTCCCACCTGAGCCAGGAGGAGTCCGCCACTAGAGTGCATTCCAGGTATAGGACCTTTGCACCTGAATGCTCCCGTCTGTAGAGACGTCGTCAAGGTTCGCCTCATGCCCGGGCCAGAGTTAGGGGCTCTTCAGGGGCAGCGTCACTCCCCGTGGATGTGCTGGGCTGAGGCCAATATGGGAAGCTGAGGAGCCTTTTTCTTGCACGAAGCAGACTTGGGATCCCTGCATGTCCCCCTGTAGTGCCCACGCCTGCTCTTTTGACAGTCACACGCAGAACCATTCTCAGTGGGGCCAGCGCAGCCTGCAGCTAACTGCCTCAGCGGCTGGGCAGCAGCTGCGTGCACCAGGCCCGACCCACCGGGAACAGACTTCTCCTCACTCCGAGGAGCTCTGTCTAGTGGAAGCTGTGCAGAGCTGGGCTGCTCTGTGGGCCTGGAGCTGTGAGCTTTGCGCTTCATCCTCTCTCTGCTGTGTGGTAACCTCATCTCCGTATGAAAACAATAATCGAAGAGCTTCCTGATATTACTGTGCAGATGAAAGAATTTGATATGAACATGCAGCATGGCGGTTATTGTGGACTTTAGAAGTACTGCTTTTTCCGGTAGCCACTTACTTTGTTACAAGAGGCAGTAAGTGCAAGGTTTAAGTTCACAGATTTAAGCATGTCAGAGCAGAGCAAGTTACTTCTACTCTCTGAGCTTCCATCTCCTGACTGGTAAGGCAGAAAGAGAATTAAATAAGTACTATGAAAATATTGAGAATAGGACCTGCAGTGTCATGTAATAGAGACGATTCCTTATTTCGTTTATTGAGCAGAGATGTGCAGGGCCCTGGATATGTGGTCCATCACTGCACTGGGTTTAGGGTAGGAAGGTGAAGGGGTGCCAGCTCCCCAGATGGTGAAGGTGCTGAGCTGAGTGGTCAGAGGTTGGCCAGGGATAGGGTTGGAATGGGGTAGGGAGGGGTTCATGGGGAATCTTCAGTGTGAAGTATTGTGACACGGTTATTGAAAACGACACCTGATGTGCACAAACCCCAGGGCCCACAAACGCTCATGGTGTAGCTAGAAGACGGTGCGTAGGAGCTCAAGAGTTGGGGGAAAGCAGAGCTCAAGGTGGAGGCAGCAGGTTGGGGAAGTAAGGTCAGCTGTTCTAGGGGGAGACAGCCTTGAGGCCCCTCAGATGGGATTTGCCTCTATTTCCTGACTGCCCATCCACCTGAGTCACCAGTGGCTGTGCCCACAGGAGCAGCCACCAAGGCCCTTTGCTTGGCTTGCAAGACAGGTGCCTAGGGGGCTCCAGAGAAGCTGGAATTCCCAGAGGAATTATGGGAATTATGGGAAACTAAGGACACTGGTCCTTAGACTGTGTGGGGGAGGGGCAAAGGAGGAGGTGGGGAAGGGATTTGGGGAGAGGAACAGTGAGGGGATAGGGCAGTGCAGGTAACACTTCAGTAATTTTGGAGAGAGAATAAGTAGAGGGTAGCCAAGACCAGAATCTCCCTTAGCCTCCTTAGTCCTACGAGAGCCCCAGGAGTGTCTGGGTCAGTCATCTGAGGTTGGAGAACAGAGCAGGGGTCTTGGGCCTCCTGAGGAAAAGTGTAGGAGAGTCCAAGCTTGAATATAAGGTGGTTTTTACATATGAAGATCCCAGCCTCTGAGTGGAGGGGAATGTGGTCTTGTTGTGTGAGACTTCCACAGCAGAGACTTCTGGGAAATAGACCAGAAGTCATGAGTTTCCTTGTGGCTGTTTGAAATTGGTGGGAATGGGCCCCACAGAGACCTGTGGCGACTCTCATGGCACCCAGGGGGCCATAGGATGGGCGTGTCCAGCTCTGTGTCACGTTTGAAAGTTTTTTGAAACGTCTGTCTCCTTAGTTTTATATACTGAAGAAACAAAATGAGCATATCAAACTACTCATTGTATGGTGATTATCATTTAGGATCCAAGCAAGTTAAAGAAGATAATTGATGAGAACACTTGCAGTATAGGACTGGTAGAACATGAATATACAAAAATCTGTATGGCAGAAAAATTGTCCTAAGAGCCAGAATGTGTAGTAACCTCACATGGGCAAATTGTGTAGAGTGAAGGCATTTTTCTGCTTCACAGGATAAGCATGTGGAAACCAAAATCTCAGTGAGCCCTGACACTCGAAGGGTAAACAACCAAGATACTCGACTTAGGCTCATGGCCTGATCACAGGGCTTATCATTCTGCCGTGGCGTGGTGAGGGAAGAAAGGTGGCAGCTTCCAAAATTCCACAACAAACCTGCTATCCATGGGTGATTGTCAGCCTCACCAGTAAAACCTGTAGTTTCTGAGGTGAGACTGAAGCATTCAGTACTGCACTTCCAGAATAATCAAAATCTTTATATCTAGGATGGGACTAAAGTGACTTTAACAGCTGTAATGTACTAATAATAGTTCCTGGTCTCTGGTGTTACTGGCCGTAATTTGTCACGTCTAACATGTGCCTGGTTGTCAGAGGGACATCATTATTTTATTTACTGCTTC